>ML372486.1:0-13559 GCA_005239525.1 Nicotiana knightiana
ATTAATTTCATAGGAATATAGGCGTTAATCTATTGAGAATAGGTGAGGAGTGCTTCTGGAGAAAGCTATGAGAGCATTTATCGATTAATTAGAAACCATGACTGAATTATATGAAAGGAAAAGTTAATTAGGATGCAATACGAGTGGTGAATAGACCACAACCCTGGAATATTTGTCTCTACTGAATACATCACAATAATTCTTGTCACTTGATAATTAGTTATTTCATAGAATTTTAGTATAAAATAGTACATCCTTGATTTTATATTGGCTTGGTTAAATAACGATTAGAGTGATTCAACAAGTAGTTTACACAAGTCCGTGTGGGTACGATATCTGGACTTAAAATCATGTATTACTTGTCGACCACGTACACTTGCGTGTGCATTGGGAAAACAACCAACAACAAGTAATAACGAGGTATCTCAGAAATAAAATGCTCGGTTCGTTCACAGTTCCCGAAAAAATAGGCATGCTTTTCAAGTATCTCAGTGAAAACCCAAACATTTTACTGAGATTGCCAAAATACGAGTAAGTTTGAAAACTGTGATTTTTCCCAAAAATCCTTTCAACAATAAGTAAGATGTTCCATTTTCAGATAGCATGAGGAAAATACGTCCAATAAAATCATAAATGTCCCCAAAATTAGGTAGCAGAAGGAAATGCATCTCTATGCATGTACCTCAAGTACATATGTTAAATGCAATGCATCTCGATGATGAGATCATGTACTCACACCCTCAGAGTACTCTCTCTCACTGTCTCCATTCTCTCTCACTATGCTCAATGCTCAGCACACTCAATCACTCAATATTGTACAATAATTGTTGCGGCGTGCAGCCCGATCCACATATATATAGTGGCTTTGAGAGCAACCTGACTTATAATTATGTCAGTCTTGAGGCCATTTTCGACCATTTCCCCTATTTTGATTGCCTCTGCAAAAGGTCTACCCATTGCGGACATCATGTTCTGAAAGTAATCAGGCTCTTGGGCCTCCAGAAAAACAGCGATCAACTCATGGTTATCCATGGGTGGCTTGACTCTAGCCGCTTGCTCCCTCCACTTGATTGCATACTCCCTAAAGCTTTCAGTCGGCTTCTTCTTCATATTAGACAGGGAATTGCGATCTGGTGCAATATCTATGTTGTACTGGAATTGTTTGATGAAGGCCTGGGCCATGTCGTCCCAAACATGCCAGTGAGAGATATCTTGGTCGATGAACCATTCTGAGGCTACCCCCGCAAGACTTTCCCCAAAATAAGCCATCAGTAATTCTTCTTTTCCACCCTGCACCCTCAGCTGGTTGCAGTACCTTTTCAGGTGGGCGATGGGGTTGCCGTGTCCATCATACCTCTCAAATTTTGGGGTCTTGAACCCTGGCGGAAAATGAATGTGAGGGAACATGCATAGATCACTGAAAGATACACTTTTGTGACCGCCTAGTCCTTGCATGTTCTTTATGTTTTGTTCAAGACTTTTCATCTTCCTGGCCATCTCATCTGGCTCAACTGTCTAGGTAGGCTTTTCATTTTCCACCGGGGACTCGTACTGAGGAGTCTGGTTGTATGGAGCCGAGACCCTGAAAGCCACATTTGGAGAGTAGTATTGTCCATCATAAGCATGAGATGGTGGCTCGTTGTTAGTCCTCGTCACAGGTGGTGGTGGCGGGACTGTATATACCGGTGCGCCAGACACGACAAGAGGGGGGTTCCTGACTGGTGCGGCTGGAGGTCGCACATTAGAGGTACCAGGGGCGACATGGATGTTGTAGTTTGGCACATACCCGGGTGGTAGAATGTGATCACTTGCTGCACGGAGCGGTGGTTGAGTAGCCAGGGGTACGGTAGAAGTTCCTTCTGAGGGACCCTGAGGTGGAGGCTGACCGGAGACCCAAGCTTGATATACATCCGACAATTGTTGTTTTAATCTTCTCACTTCCTCCGACTCTTGCTCAACTGACTGGCCCTGGGGGTCATCACTGACCAACTCGATTTCATCATTATTAGCCATTGGTACCTTCCCTTTAGATCTGGTGAAGTAATGATGTGTTGCCAGTTTCACCACAAACCAACCACCTTAAGCTTACTGACTAAAAGACAACAGACGTGTTAGGGTTAAGCATTTTACACATATGAATCACAAGTAATATGCCATGTTCCTAACATTGTCACCATTTCTAACATGATTTTGGAAGGCTTCATGTTTCATTCCGGCTTATGAGGCTGCTGTTTATTGGTGCTCTCAAATTTTTCCTTTCTCTTTTTTTTCTCTTCTTATTTTTTCGCTTTTCTTTTCACTTGCCTATTTTGTTCCCTCATTTTAGGGTTATTAAAACATTTTGATCGAACCTTTTAGGGGTTGCCTACGTATCATGTCGCCGCATGAATCAGATCATTACGTAGTTCAGGGACACGACCCTCATTTTCTTCTCCTTTTTTTTTATACAAAACGAACTTTTTTTTTTGGTTCCCTTTTTTTTGAATTTTTTTTTCAAAACAAAATCTTTTTCATTGATTTTCATTTTTTGATACAAGACTCAATAACAAGAATTACATAGAGATAACGGTTTAAACACGACCAGACTTGACTCAAACAAACTTTTTAAGACAAAAATGACAAGACTCAAAACAACAAAAGACCCTTACATACTCAAAAACCACAAAGGAACAGTCAAAATGATCTCCCATGCAAAAGAAGATCCAAAATTCTTCAAGAGAATCCACCAGAATTATTGTACTCATGGAGCTTATTCCTGCGGTTGACCCCCAACATCGCGGTATATCTTCTCTAAATCTGCAGATATGTGACGACCGACGTTCAATGATACTTCAGAAAATCGTTCGGGCGTCATTACCTGACAACTCCTGCAAGCTCGGGAGGTATATGTGGCTACCTCGAGGATCTTTCCCTTAATATGTTCCTGAGCCAATTTAAACTCTTGATTTTGTTGACCACGAGTCTCAGCTAGATCCAGTGCATCGCGCTCGCGCTCCAAGGCCATATCTCTTTGGCGCCGAATTTCCAGTGACTCCCCCTCCAACCGATTGATCATACTTTGGTAGTGATGTCTTTCTATTTCAAACTCCGCGNTTATTCCTGCGGTTGACCCCCAACATCGCGGTATATCTTCTCTAAATCTGCAGCTATGTGACGAGCGACGTTCAATGATACTTCAGCAAATCGTTCGGGCGTCATTCCCTGACAACTCCTGCAAGCCCGGGAGGTATATGTGGCTACCTCGAGGATCTTTCCCTTAATGTGTTCCTGAGCCAAGTGAAACTCTTGATTTTGTTGACCACGGGTCTCAGCTAGATCCAGTGCATCGCGCTCGCGCTCCAAGGCCATATCTCTTTGGCGCCGAATTTCCAGTGACTCCTCCTCTAACCGATTGATCATACTTTGGTAGCAATTTCTTTCTATTTCAAACTCCATGATCTGGCGCTCCTTGCTTGACTCAACTCCCCCTATCTGATCCCCCAGACCTTGTAGTAACGGAGCAAAACCTCTGCACTCATGATCACGGACCACCTTGAACTGAGCTTCTCTTTCTTCCTGTTGTTGAGCGGTAGTGATCACTTTTTCCTGCCTAATTTGAGCTTTGAGTGCTCGCCTCTCTTGTGCCCACTTGGCTTTTTCCCGCTCGAAATCAACCTGTTGTATGTCCATGGCTGTCTTCAGAATGCCTTTATCTTCTTGTAAAATGTCAATACGGGATTGGAACTCTAGTGTTACTTCCCTTCTGGTTTCTCTAACTCTGGCCTCGATCTTCTCCTCCCAATCAGTCGCATGCCGTATGGATGTTTCTGGCCTTTGCTTCGGGATAGCCTGGTTGTGAAACCACTCATGGTATGAGAGGCTTACCTCCCCACGTTCACGATCAGCTACCATCTCGTCCAAATCAGAAAATCGAATACAAAACCAAACTTTTTATGCATATGACTCCCTTGGGGGCTCCTCTACCTTGAATCCCACATGAACGGACGCATGTCCTCGGTTGGGGGCCTCTTTTGCTCTCTCCCTAGCTGGCGCATGACGTGTAGGGGTGCATAAGGTTGGAAACTTCTGAAACCCATGAGTATGAAGAACGGACGAAACGTCGACATATGCATGATCCTAGCAGAAGGGAACCAATAATAGTTCCAACTGATTCTATCTGCACTCAACGAACCGAGCAATGTCTGCCAAGCCCTCACCCCCTCTGGAAGATTACAACTTGCGGCCCTCTCTGGGTGACATCCGATGTAATTCAGCCAATTGTCATTGAAATTTATTACTATTGGATGATGATAAAGGTGCTCTATGAACCACATCTGCAGTAGAATGTTGCATCCCTCGAAGTAATATTCACCCTCTTGGCAGCGGGTCAAAGCCCGAAAAATGTTTCCCAGAATCATGGGAAGAATAGTGTGATCCTCGCTACTTTGCAAAAACGAGACCACCGCAGCTAATCGAATTCTGATGCGCCCACCACGCTCTGGAAAGACCATGATCCCCAGAAATGATATCATGAACGCGAAGACTCTCAACTCCCTCCATGCGTCGTAACTTAATTGGTTGACGAATTCTGTGCCCGAGAAGTTTTCAAACCCCTTCTCGTCCCCGAATCTGTCATAGAAATATTCCAGCGGAACCCAACCTTCATCCAGGCAACCCATTGGAATCCGACGGAGGCATAATTTTTCAGAAAGTTATTTACACCATTTTTTCTTGGAGCAGCATGTTTTTTTCCCACGAAGGTCCCTCTCTAATCCGGTAAACCCACCTAATTCTTCCAACGTAGGCATCATTTCACAGTCTTTGAACCTGAAGACATTGTTCAGGGGGTCCCAAAAACCTACTAGAGCCTCGATTAAATCTCTGTTAGGCTTAATCCCCATGATGTTTGTGAGGAACTTAAGGTGCTTGAATACTTGATTCCATTCCCATGACGCAAAACTAGCCCACCAATTAGAGAGACTACTCGGGGTCTTGTCTCTTATCAAAAACACAGGAGGTGTCTCGTCCCTCACCCTTTTCTGGTTGCTTTTTTGTAGAGAATTTATGGTGAACCTAAGAATAAGATAAAAAAGGGTCAGGACTTTCCTAAGCTATATGAAATTATGATTATTCCTTTTTATTTATTTATTTTTAAAAAAAAGAAGGAAAAAGACCATTTAGGACTCGATCTATTTACTATTTTTGAAATTAGCAGACACAAAAAATAGGAAATGACTATTATTATAAAATCGGTATTTTGATTCTTCCACGAAAGGCTTAGAGGATTTCTCAGTAAAAACGACTAAGCATGGGGACAAAAAATAAAAAAAAATAAAAAGGTAAAATGAGAAATAGACAAAAAATGGCTATTTTAAAAAAAAACGACCCTTTGGGGATATTTGGATTTTTATTTTAAATTCATGAAAAGAATACTTCTAAAGAAATTTTTTTTTTTTTTGAATTTTCTTTTCAATTTTCGAAAGAGTGAAAATATTTTTCTCTTTTTTATTCTAATTTTTTTTTTAAAAATATTTTTCTCTTTTTTTTGTTTGAAATAAAGACTTCTAAAGAAGAAAAAAAATATTTTTTTTTGAATTTTGATTTTTTGGTTGATTTTTTTTTTTTGAATTTTGGAAAAAAGACTTCTAAAAAAAAAGGTGGAAAAAAAATATATATATTTTCCGATTTTGATTTTATTCTCTTTTAAAAATGAAAGAAAATATTTTTGGGCTTAAATTTTTATTTTGGATTTCTAAAGAAAGACTTCTAAAGAATGAATTAAAAGAATTTTTTTTTTTTTTTTTGGATTTTTGGAAAAATAGGGGCTTTATGAAGTTTGCCTACGTATCTCACATCCGGTGAGAATCAGACCCGCGTAATTCGGTGAAACTGAGTATTTTTCTGTTTTGACTTTTATGAAATTAATCTTTACACCTCACGTGAGACTACTACAATCCACAGTTTAGGAAATACGACATGCTGCATCGAATAACTCCTAGTCAAGAAAAACCATAAATTTTAAAGTCTGGGATGCTTAAACTCATTCACCTCAAGCATGCTTCACAGTAAAAACACTATTCCCGCAGCAATGTATTTCTCCAAAAACTGTTCAGAACATACAAAAGCTGTAGCAATCAAATTGATATTTTTCGTTTCGGTCCCAACCTTCTTGTGCTCACTTATACTTCCATGTGCTTATATTTCATCGTTTATTATACAATAATTTGGCCAAATAATAATAAACCGGAAACTGATACAATAATTTGGAAAAACAAAACAATACAATCATATACAACTACAGATTCTAGACCTAAACGTACCTGAAAGCAATGGCAATATCATTTCCAAATTTCGCAAGGGCCTTATCCATAATCTCAAGTGGAGAAGCATTTGTTAGCTCTTCGGCCAGTTTCTCATACTACTTTCTCTTCCACTTCTACCTACACACCAAATAAGGCCGGTCAATTCCATTACAAAGTAAGTTGCAATAGTGGCATTTTTTGTACGAGAATTAAAATATAAAGAAGTAAATACACAGGAATCCAAGGAGATTCAATAGCTACTATTAGTGAAGGGGGTTCGGTTCGGTTCGGTTCGGACTCCGCCCATGGCTGTAACCCGTAAAGCACACACGTAAAGATATTTTAGTTTTTAAAAAACTAATGATATAGTTCTATATTTAGAAAGGATATAATTTTAAACTTAAAAATTTTATTTCTTTCTTAAATTTCCCGATCAAACAACATTCAAATAAAACGAGAGATAACGCACCAGGAGCGATAATAGTCGCTGCAAATGGAACTATTGACTCTTTCCGTTTCGGCTCTGCATTCAATGGCTTCACAGCCAAACGCCTCCGAGATAAATTCACCGCTGCCGGCTGAATTTGGGACCGATCCATAATTTGTGATACTAAAAAGGAACAAATAGTACAGAAAATGAGACAAGAAAATCAATAAAATTGTCTAAAATTTATCGCATTTACAATTTGAGAGTAAAAAATTGAAACATTAAAAGGAAAAAAAAATAATGGGTCCGTACCTTTGGATTGTTGATCATACGAAGATGAAGAAAGAGAGCCATGAATTGCAGTAGAAGAAGTGAAAGCCAAAGCCATTTCTCACAATCAGATTTTTTGGATTTTTAAGCAAAGTTGTTTGGAATTATATATGGGAGTCTGACGTGGCATAATTTTATTGGACTGTTGTTAATTTGTTAAATCACGGCTTCCGTCATGTAAGAAAGAAAATTAGTGTAGAAAATACCGATTTTCTTTCCTTTCTTCAATTTTATTCCCGTCAACTTAATTACGAGGTTGTTGTAAAATGATAAGGACAATTCCTTAGTACACTTCGATTGAAATTAAAGGCTTAACAGCTTGTTTGGGTGGTTGTTAGGCATAGTTGCGTTATGTATCGTATCGTATTATATTGTATTGTATTATATTATATTGTACTGTATCGTTTGATAAATACAATGTTCGAATATATTGTATTGTTTGTCGTTGTTTATAATATCATGCACCAGCAATTTAAAGAATAAACTTGCAAGATTATAAAGAAAAATTATGATACTGAGTAAATTTATTAAATAAAAAGGCAGGGTAAATGATAAAATAAAATTATTTAATAATAATGAAGGGTGAGAGTAAAAATTACGCGGGGCGCCCTATTTGGTCGCCCTTATTTAACCTATACCCATTTTTCTTTTAAAGTTTTAACTTGTACTCACTGTTTAAACAACTTCAGCTCCTCCTTCATTTTCTGAATGTTGAAGATTGAGATATTGTTATGCGTTCTAGTCTAATGATTCATATATATCTGCTTGTCCCATTATGTTCAATTTGGTCTTATTCACAATAATTTAACCTCTTAGATATTTTAGCTTTACAGGCACATTGGTTTTTGGTTTTAATTTATCTGTACTAATTTGTTTTCATGTCGAAAATATGTTTTCATTCTTTAATCTTTGAAATGAACAGCATCAATCGCTGTTAATCATGATCTATCAAATTCATTGTTGTTTTAGAACTTCAGCTCTAAGAATGCTGAAGTTCAGCAAATACAAAACAAACTTCAGCCCTAAAGTTCATCACAAACAGAACAAAGCTTCAGCTAAAACATGCTGAAGTTAAGCAAATACAGAACAAAGTTTCAGCTAAAACATGCTGAAGTTTAGCAAATACAGAACAAAGCTTCAGCTAAAATGCTGAAATTCAGCAATTACAAACAAAGCTTCAGCTACTAGAATGCTGAAGTTCAGCAATTACAAACAAAAACTTAGTCAACACATATTGTTGTTTTATTGAACTGAAGTTTGCCATTTGCACTATGAATTAAAGTTTATGTGATTGCCTTTGCAAGTCAGGCTAAACTTCATGCAAAAATATGTGAAGTTTTGCCCCATTTCAGGCAAAAAATTTTACTACTTCAGGCCCGTATGCCTGAAGTTATGCAAAAAGTGGGTACGCTTACAATTTTTTTTGCAAAGAGTGTATAAGTTAAAACGTGACCCAAAAAGCGGGTATAGATGCAAATGCCCCAAGGTGGGATGAAAGAAAAAGATAAGATAACAATGCAATCACACCAAATCGGACGTTACATAAAGTGGAAAAATTTCGTCGTTACGTAACAACGGATTTAGCGATATGGTACAATAAAATTTAAGTAATAGTCAAAACAAATATTGTATTTAAAGTAACAAGACAATACAATACAATAGGTAACAACCATCCAAACAAGCAGTAAATATCATCAGCCAAACAAACATTATATTGTGATATAAATATTATTTCTTAGATCTCCAACAACGTATTTAACTTGTATAAACTTATAATTTGTTTATATTATTTTGCTTGCTGTCAAATGCACAATATTATACTGGACAAAGCTTGTTACTTACAGGAATTGGTAGAGTTACTACAGAAAATGAAGATAAGAATATGGAAATAAGAACCCAAAATTCTTCGAGTTTGAATCATACAACAAATGAGTAATTATTTTTACTTCAACCAAATGAACAATAATGTTACTCTATAATATGCCTAGTTAATAAAAAAAGAATAAATTGCATCTTCCGGATTCGAACCCGAGATTATTGCTTGGAAGGCAATTATCCTAACCGTTGGACTACAAACGCTTTGATGCTACTACCTCCGTCCCAATATAATGTTCACGGGAGGAAACAAAAGCACATATTGGGATCCAGTTTCGAGATCAATTTGACAATGAAACTCTTTAAGCAATGATCTTATCTATATCATTTCTCTTGGCGCGATACAAAAGACAACTTTCGAGAGTCACTTAGCCCCTTGACCTCTTCTCTCAAAAAAGACGTTGTGAAGGCAAGTTTATCTGCCCTGTGCCTTTTGCTCTTCTAACGTAAAAGGTGGCCGGCCATTCGTCAAGGCCCAGGAATCCGCTGGACACCTCAACGGCGGAATTTGATATCTGCATCCGATCGAAGTTGCATTTTAGTGCTCCCCTGACATAAAGGGGAGCTTTTTCTAAGTGGGTCGCTTCGCACAAGACCACAGACAACGTTCTGGAACTTCCAAACCAAAGAAATGCAAGATGAGAAGGAGCTTTTTACATTACGCTTCAATAGAATGAAGTATTTACATTTTAATTTGTCCCAAAAAGAATGTCATACTTTTTTATTTAGAAACAATTTAATTTAAACTTTCCACTTTACCCTTAATGAGATGATTTATAGCCACACAAATAACTATGTCTTGTTTTAAACCATAAATTTAAAAAAAATTCTTTTCTTTCTTAAATTTTGTCCAGAGCGCAAACAACGCCACATAAATTGAGATATTGGGATAACTAATCTCTTTGCCTCATTCCTCGACTTATAGATAAAAGTTTTTATAAACCCCAAATGGATGCATCAAGATGCTAGAGCTCTATTCTAAAATCATACAGGTGTAAGCAATGAAGGGGATGTGTTAAAAGGAAATAAAGTTGTAGGAATTTCATACGAATTGGTTAAGAGTGCAAGACTTGTCAACTATACATTTTATGGATAATAATTCATTAACAAAAACAAAAGTCAGCTGCCAGTTAAACCATCCATAATCAAATCAAAGAGATAGCAGATTTACAGTTTAGATGGTAAACTTAAAAATATTAATTGCTGAGCTCAATAAACCCAAATGTATTTTCGCCGCTGTATGTCATGTAAAGGAATCCATCTTCATCCTTGTTTTCCTCGTAAATTGCAGACATCAGAGCAGCTGCAGTGGAAGATGTATCAAGACACAAATTGTCTAGGGCAAGTATGAGAATTTACGTAAGATAATTTACTTACCAGTTGGAGGCAGAATGTTTTTGACAAACACAAATATGGCTTTCTCGGCACTGAGATTGATCCTCTTTCGAACCACATAAACAAACTGGCCAACAGTCAAATCAGCTGGAACAAGGTATCTACATCACAATGCAAGACAGATTAATTTAAACTAAAGTAGCTATAGCTCTGTTGGATCTACTTATATGTTAGGAAGAATAATTCGCAACAATCATGTCATATGAGACTAATTCTGTAAACGTGTTGAAGTATATAGCCCAAATAGCATGACGTTGAAGCATCAGCTGTGTTTAATCGCCAAAAGAAGAAACACCCGAATGCCCTAGACGGTTCTCCGCACATATATGTATACAAATTAAACTACTAACTATATGTTTCAGCAGCAAAGTCAAATCTCCATGGCAACGAAGCCAAAACGAATCTAAATCAACCAAAAGTGGCATTCATTGCTACTATATAGCGGCAGGAGCATGTAGTATTTAGGATACGAAACACCTCAAATTGGGAACATGAACACCAGAAATTACTGTACAGACCATATTGAAATTGAATCTAACAGAAAAGCATATGATTAATGAATTATATAATCAACCTTCGTGGCGACAGACAAACTCTGTCAAATAGCAACTCCTGTGAAAATGTATACTAATAAATGAAAGTCTGCAGCATTCAGGATATATACCCCAAACTTGCACAACCACAAATCGACTCCCATCAGGGGGCATAAGAGGAAAAGAAATGGAAACTCATAAACTCATATCAACCATGACAAACCACATTAAAATATCTTGTACTATCAACTTCCAGGCATTCCTGAACAAAAACTTTTGCCGACCTTTTACTACTACTAGCAGCATTCACAAGATATATCCCCCTAAATTGCCATATTAATATCGGGGCAAAGAAACTCCTAATCTCGAACGAACTATGACAAAGAGATGACTGAACAAGTTGAGATCAGGCATAAATTATACAAAAAATAATAATAATAATAATAATAATAGTAATAATAATAATAATAAAAAAAAAAAAAAAACACCAGAATTTAAATAAAAATAAAAATACTACAAGTAAAACTGATATCATGTACCTAGAAGTCAAATATAACCACGACACGCTGAAACCAATATATAGCTGGATTGGATTTGAACACGCATTCGGTGTTTTAAATGTATTAACTATAGAGTTTAAAACTGAGCGCTTTATTCTTAACAGCCACCATCATGGAAAGTCAGAGAAGCAACTTACTTCTTCTTATCAATGTCAGAGATATCAGCCTTTTCTGCTTTCTCGACAATCACCTGAATGGGAAAACATAGCACTGAGGGATAAGAGTACTGAAGCATCAATGAAGGGCAAGAGCTGTAACAGCAGATATCATACCGGTATTCTGTCTGGATACTTCTCCCTGATGCGAGAAGATTCTGCCTGCCTCCTCTCTATTAAAAGAGGGGGAAAAATTGAAAACATCAGCAAAATTTATCACATTAAATCATCCTCTAATTCCAGGGACTTTTTCTTTGAAGGGAGGAAATGGGAAGTTATCAACTCGAGCAAATAAGGATATACTCAGAAGAAAAAGAAAAAACATCATAAGAACAGGTAACAGATCTGGCTGATAGAAGCTATAGAGAAATAATTTGCAAACCATCAGTTCATATACTAGTCAGCGATTCGAAATCAATCAATCAATCAACTATGCATCAATCCCAAATTAGTTGGGTCAGCTATATTGAATCCTATATACCTTTTTCACTCTATTCAGGTTGATTCCATTCCTACGCAATATTGCCTTTTAAGGAAAAATACAGATTCTCTAAATGTCACTCTTATCTCTACTTGGATATGGATTAACATCAACAAGTTGGTATCTTCTATGTGAATCATTTACTTTTATTTTGTTAGGTTTTAGCTAAATGGCCATTAGTGCCATGAGATTTTAGTAATTTAAAAAAATGAGAAGAAATTTAGTGACATGAAGCATGAGGTTAAGTACTACAAAGATACAAATATGAGACAATCCCAAACAAGATGGTGTTGGCTAAAAGAATTACCTATATTTGTTTCACTCTATATGGACCTATTTAGTTTCAATAATCAATAGTTTGTTTTCAAGACAAATTAGATGTTCTCTAAAACAAGATGTTCTTTAAATCCCATACTTATTCTAACATACAAATCCCTAACCAAACTAAAAGGAATTGAGCAAACACCACATCTGATGTAGTACCAACGATGACTAAATAAGCCTTAATGCCAATTACTAGTTGATATTATCAATATGAAGCACAACTATATTTTTAAATTTCACGCACCAATCCAGATATATTCCTAGATTCGGGAAGAGTAAGAACAGAGCATATACCAACAGACCATGACAGGACACAGCTCATATCTTCATTGAAATCTGGTTGTTGCCTTTCGAAATAATTAGCTTTACTCAATTAATCACCCTCAAAAAGACAACTACAATATTAAAAGATAGGATGTAACAAGGAGGCCACAAAAAATAAACATCACTAGATTGCCCATATCCATGCACCTATGAACATACGCGGACAGTTGGTATAGCTGCGCCTGCAGCGTGTGCAGGCACTCTACAGAACACGTAGATGCATACGATGACGGACCTACGTAGACTGTGTTCAAGTACCCATTGTTCTTGAACCAACCACTATATTCCTTTTTTTTCTTTTGTGTCGGTGGCATGTGAGCCAACTTGTGCTACCTCCTACCAGCACAAGTAGGAACCACTATATTTTTATGTATAAAACTAGTATCAACATATAAATTGATTGACGTAGAAACACTAGATTGAAAGCAGATGAGCATCCATGACTAAAAATTCCTGGCTCCGTGTATGTATACACATATATAAACACACACTAAGTCAGCACCCATTGACTCTACACCTACTTAAAATCCCGGATCCATCTCTACCTATCAATAATTAATTTCCCGCATAATTATAATTTCTCTCATTATAATTAAAAAAGAAAAAAGAAAAACATACCTAAAGGATGTTCAAGTTTGAAAGAACTCTTGGCCATTGCAATACTCGCACTCTGATCTCTTCCTGCAAATTTCATACATCTAAAGAACATCAGATAGAATTCACATAAAAAAAAATCCTTTTTTTCACTCACCAAAAGAAATAAACACACAATATTTACAAACTTAATAAACGCAAGTAAAAGCTGTATTTGCGTGTAGAAAATCACTAGAAAAAAAAAAAAAAAAAAAAAAAAAAAAAAGGAAAAAAAAAAAAA
>ML372486.1:13605-38233 GCA_005239525.1 Nicotiana knightiana
AACCATTAGCCTTTGTAGCCACCGTTGTATATATATTATCACTAGTTACCCCATTTGAGCCTTGAACTTTTTCTTTGGTCACCTCAATGCTAACCTTCCCCTTTCTGAAGAATAATTCCTCTTTTGAACCCATCCCTCCTTGAATAGTGAGAATGAGGCAAAAAGCCTAAGTTGGGGGTGTAGTGTCAAAGTGGAAATTAGTAAGGTTTTCTTTTGAAATTATTCAAGCTCCAAAAGAAAAACACTAAAAAAAAAAAAAAAAAAAAAAAAAAAAAAGCAATTCACGCAAGAGGATACCTTTCAAATTTACCCAAAAAAGTAACAAAGCAAATAAATTCAATCAAGAACTGATGGTTATGAGAGTATTTAACAGAGAACTAAATTAGGGTTTTTTTATACGTACACGAAACGGAACTACTCAAAGTTGTTTAGATTCACAAGGGAACTTATTTTCCAACTACAAATTTCTCTAATTTTTATATGTTACGGGCTGGGTTCGGTGAGACGTTGTTATTGAAGTAAACGACGTCGTGGGAGTATGTTAAAGAACGAAACGACAACGTTTGGTTAGCGTGCGGTGGCGATTTGCGCATCTAATGAACCTAACCTATTTGATTTAGTATTGCCTTATACAAAGTCCAAGGAAAGAATCAATTTTTTCTATATTTAAGAATTCGTTAGTCAATTAAAAATAGAGAAAAAGAAAAATTATTTTTTAAGACAAATAATGCTGAGAAAAGAAATAAGGAATTACTCCCATTTTACTCAAAAAAGTGTTAAACCTTTTCTTAAACGGATTAATGAGAAAGTAGAGGGTGAATCCTAGTTAAATATAATAACTACTAGATCTGAAGTATAAATATATTGATAAAGCAGGACCATATCCGATATTATTGAATTCCAACTAAAAGTGCTCAATGATTGTCAATGAATGCAGCAATGAAAGTATGTAATAAATGTAAATAACGGCAACAAATGTAATAAGAAGAAATTTAGCACTCAAATGTTAGATGACTTGGATGATTCGCCTTTCTGACAACAACATGGGATAATAGAAAATGACGGTGGACAAGGAATCCTTGGATCTTGTGAATAAAAGATGGATATTGAGCAATGGAATCAGTGGACAAGACAAACTTTTGTATATTCTTTACGGTCAACTCTTTACAATGTGTTCTTATCAGAAAAATGAAGATCCTCTTTTATTCCTTATCTCTTCCTATTTATAGGGGATATTCCTAAGAGACTCTAAAAAGTACAACTGAAGGAATATTTAATGGAATATTCCTTCTCGCTATTTTAAAACTTATTCTAACCATTGTTTTCGTACATTCTTTACACAACCTCGGCGCTAATCCTTCTTTAAGCGACCTCGGCCACATCCCGTTCATTTGCGATTATTGAGTTCAGCTCAAATTTTGACCAATAAAGTTAGTTCCTCCGCTTGTTGAGGTTGTTCTCTTGGATGTCCTCGATGAGCGGATTCCATCTGCAACCGGTCAAAAGAAATTTGATCGTGATGACTGAATCGAATCGGCCGAGGTTAAACTGGTGGCGGTCTCCTGTAGGGTCGTGGTTGGCATGACTGACGTAGGATGATGTCATGGCCACGCGCGTCATCATTACGCGTCTTCCCAATGCAATATGTCGCTTCTTGTGCCTCTGTTGCTTCGATTTTGGTGCCAGGCTCCTTGCCTTGATCTAGACGCCACCAAACCCTATAAGTAGAGGAGGAGGCTTCACTATCGAAGCTTTTAGCATCTCCTATTCTGTATGCACTTTGTCCATCCTTGAGCTACTTCTCCGATCTTTGTTTTCGATTTTCTACAACTCATTCAGTTTCAGTTCCTGATTTCTTTTCCGGTCGGTACTTTATTTTTCCAGCTTCATCGTACACACTTCATTAAAAATTTTCAAATTCTCCTCATACTTCTGACAGAGTCTCCAATGCCACCCCTATATCGGTATCCATCCCTTCCGGCGGTGGTCTTCCGATTTTCTACAGCTCCTTCAGTTTCAATTCCTGATTTCTTTTCCCGTCGATACTTTCTTTTTCCGGCTTCATCGTACACACTTCATTAAAAAAATTTAAATTCTCTTCATACTTCTAACATAGTCTCCGATGCCACCCCGTTATCGGTAGCCATCTCTTCCGGCGGTGGTGAGCCTATGGTTAAGGAAGATGAGAGCTTCCCCACCGTGGAGGAGGTGGTTCCTCGGAACCCTTCGGTCAGAAACGACTTTCCCAAAGAACCTATCCCTGCTCCCACTCAGGTACTCTCCAAAACGGGGCCAAGCCAAATACCCTCCCTCCGTTCCAAATTCGGTATCCCTTCTCACGTCAAAATCGTTCCGGCAGGAGGCGACATAGTACAAGTTCACCGGCCCAGATATTGCGCTTTCTACGTCTATCTGTTCCTGGTGGGTTATGCTCTTCCTCTTCCCCTATTAGCAGAGGATTTCTGCCGTTTTTACGGCGTCTGCCCGACGCAGCTCTCCCTACCTATATAAAGTTTTTCTGATACTGACGAAGTACGCAGAGTTGACCGGCTGCGAGGTCTCTATCCTCCATCTGTTGCATCTCTTCTCACCAGTTTTTATAGGGGCACATTGATTCATCTACGGCATCACGGGACCAAAGGATTGGTGGGCGGGATGGATGATAAGGCGAACCGTCAGTTCTGGTGTAAATATTTCTTCATCAGAACCGAGCACTAGTGGAAAATCCGACCAGGTTCCCCGAGCAGTGGAACTTCAATCGTAAGGACCTATTATCACTTGCTATATGTTGCTCGTTCTCTTTTTTTTCTTTTTCCCTGTTATTTTATTTTCGACTTACTCATGGCTTTTCTGCCTTCAGCTGAGAGTCGCCCACCTTCCCTCGTTCTCGATATCAAAGATTGGGTAACTCGTGTTTTACCCCATACCGTAGGAATCCACAACTGGGCATCCTTCCACAGACGGTCGGGCCTAAGCCCTCGTCCAGTAAGTTTTATTTTCACTCTATAATCTATCTCCGTTTACTGAAGTCCTCTAATGTGATTTTCTTTTGGTGCTAGGCCAGCGAGCCTCCAAGAAGGCGAAGGCTCCGGAGCTTGCATTTTGCCAGGCAGTCTCCTCGGTCGGAATGCAATTCGTACTTGCTGAGTCTGTACAAAGGGATCAAACTCAAGCTCCTTCATTGAGGGATTCCGCCCCTCGAGTTGTTGTTGTATCGGACGAGATCTCTTCTCAGCCCATCTTGCACCTAGTCGACGAGTCATCTCATGGCGAGGAGGAGGCACCGCCGAGGAAGAAACGAAGGGTGGAGAGTGGAAAATTCGCCGTTATCGATGTCGAGCCGGAAGGGTTCATCGCCCCAGAGACGAAATCGACGCCCTTACTAAACATCAAGGTCGCTCCTGTCTCGGGTGCCGTCATGGGGGAGAGGCATCCGAGATCGAGGGGTCCGTGGTAGAGGGGATCTTGCACGGGTTGTCGAGGTGGGCTCGTCATCAGCGGTCGGGAGGGATAAAAGTCTTTCCCGTGTTAGATGATGACTCTCGTTCTGACATCAACCCCGAGAAGGTGCGGGCCTTCGAGGAGAGGGTCACTCGCGTGGAGATAAGTATGGAGGGTCCCAATCGATACATAGTCATCCCCTTGAACTATAACCTCCTGGTTGATTCGAAAAGGGCGGCGCCGTCCTTTGATCCTTTGTGTGCGAAAGCCAAAAATAGTACTTTACAGACACTGAGAGATGCGGACCTGTCTCTGGGTATATCAGGCATGGCTTTGCGAGTAAGTTTCACCTCTCTCCCGCTAAGTTAACCCAAGCCCTTAGAATCCAATTCTAAACCGGCGTGGTGTTGTTGGATGCTTCTGATCAATAGAACAAAAAGAGGACCAAAAAGAAAGATCAAGACAGCAGTCTGCCCTCTAATAAAGGGTGCTATGGAAGAAATTAGGCACTGAACTGAGGTTTTTCATATGTGTTTTTTGTTCTTGCTGACTTGCCTTCCTTTGCGTGTCAGACTCTCATCTTGGAGATTAAACGTGATCGACGAGAAGAGCAGAGGACGTCTCTCTTCAAGAGGTTGGAATCCAAGTATAGAGAGTATCGCTCCAAGCATCGAATGTGGGTCAAGATCGTTGACGAGGACGGCTAGTCCTAGGCATTTCGTGATGATATCAAGCAGAAGGATAAGGATTTTAAGGAGAAGGATGAGGAAATTATGAGGGCCATCGGCCGATGTAGTGTGTTGGAGGGGATGCTGAGGTCCAAGGAGGATGAACTCGAAGTGAGCAAAGAGGTGATGGCTGAGAATGCAGACCTCCAGGTGCAGGTGGCGTCGTTAAAGGTTGAGCTTGAGCAAAGCGAGGCTAGGGTCTTCGACTTGAGGATAGAGTTAAGCGCTAGGATCGAAGGGCTAAACCTAGCTGAGATAACCAGGATGGACTTTGTGGCGGAGGCAACAGCCTTAGAGAGTACCCTACGTGTTTGTAGGTCTGAGCGGGCTAGCGAGGCAGAGACTTCGGCGCTCAAGGTGTCCAGGTTGGAGGAGCGGATTAGGGGTTTGGAGGCAGAGCTATCTGGGCTGAATGAGCAGGTCGTTACCTTAAGGGCCGATAAGGGGAAACAACAGGCCCAACCTTCTACTTCTCGTACTTCTGCCGATCCTAGTATGTCACGAAAGTTGTACGAGATGTGGGTTCACGCTGAGGACGAACTTGACGTGTATAGGTCTTTGAAGGCGGACGAAAAAGTTTTCGAGGCAGAGTTTGAGGGTGTTCGTGTCAAGGCACGTGCAGCTCGAGCGAGGTCGAATGTAAAATAATTCGATCGAGGTCGTATGTAACATAATTCGAGCGAGGTCGGATGTAACATAATTAGAGCGAGGTCGGATGTAACATAATTCGAGCGAGGTCGAATGCAAAATAATTCGAGCGAGGTCTAATGTAACATAATTCGAGCGAGGTCGAATGTAAAATAACTCGAGCAAGGTCGAATGTAAAATAATTTGAGCGAGGTCGAATGTAAAATAAATTCGAGCGAGGTACCCTTGCTTGGGTCTTTGCTCGCCTATGTTTTGGCTTTGCGTACATAGCCCCCAACCTTAAGTGGTCTTACTTTGGCCTTTTTATTGTAGTACCGTTCTGTTTGCTGTTTTGGAGCTATCATTCTTCTGTAAGCCATGTCTCTTTGCTGGTCTGCTTCGTCGAGGTCTGGTTTTCTGTTCTCTTCGTTGCTTGGTCCGCTCTCATTGGAGTATCTCAAGCTTAGTTCTCCGACTTCGACTGGTATCACTGCGTCAGTCTCATAGACTAGTGAATATGGTTTTTCTCCTGCGCTCGTTATTGGCATGGTGCGGTATGCCCATAGAACTTCTGGCAGTAGTTCCGACCACAGTCCCTTGGCGTCCTCGAGCTTCTTCTTCATGATGTTCAGTATTATTCTGTTGGAGGATTCGGCTTGGCCGTTTCCTGCGGGGTGGTATAGCATGGAGATTATTCGCTTGATGTGCCATTTCTCAAATAATTCAGTGGTTTTTTTCCCAGTGAACTGGGTCCGTTGTCAAAACTGATCTCTTTGGGGATGCCGAAGCGGCATATGATGTTCCTCCATATGAATGTGATAACTTCCTGTTCGCATATTTTGGGCAAATGCACCTGCTTCTACCCATTTAGAGAAGTAGTCAGTTAAAACCAAAAGAAATTGTACATTACCTCGTCCAGTTGGAAGTGGTCCAACGATGTCCATCCCCCATTTGATGAACAGCCATGGCGATGTGATTGAATGCTCGCCTGCTTGGTGTATCATTGAAGCGTATTTCAGGCACTGCTCGCACTTCTTAATAAAGTTTGCGGCTTCCTTTTTCATGGTGGGCCAGTAGTAGCCTGC
Source organism: Nicotiana knightiana (assembly GCA_005239525.1). NCBI lineage: Eukaryota > Viridiplantae > Streptophyta > Magnoliopsida > Solanales > Solanaceae > Nicotiana > Nicotiana knightiana. Next base: position 19,487 of record ML372486.1, read on the forward strand.
TCGTATGAGGCATATAACGAGGTCTCGGTTGCCCATATGGGCCCCACAGTGGCCTTCGTGTACTTCCTCCAGGACGCGCCTGGTTTGGTTTGGCCCTAGGCATTTCGCCAAGGGGCCGCCAAACATTCTTTTGTATAAGTCGTGGTTGATGATGTTGTATCTGGCCGCTTGCATTCGAAGCTTCTTGGCTTCTTTTTTGTCTGATGAAAGCACTCCCTCCTGCAAATATGATATAATGCGGTTGCGCCAGTCCCAAGTTAAGTTTACAGTGTGTACCTCAATTTGGTCTATTGACGAATGGAGGAGGGTAACCATGTTTTCCTTTCCGCTTATATGCTTGGTGGCTGCTGCTAATTTGGCGAGGCCGTCGGCCTCGATGTTTTGTGCTCGAGGTATCTGTTCGAGTTGGCATTCGTCAAACTCTGGCAGTAGCTTATGAATTTCTACTTGGTACTTTTGCAGCCTCTGTTCTTTGATTTGGAAAGTCCTTGTGACTTGGTTGACAACGAGTAGTGAGTCACATCGGAGGATGACTCGTCGTGCTATTTGAGGGCTAGTCTCAGTCCTGCAATTACAGCCTCGTACTCGGCCTCATTGTTAGTCATATCGGGGCACCGTATGGACTGGCGGATGACTTTGCCTGTTGGGACCTCGAGTACGAGTTCCAGTCCAGATCCTGACGCGTTGGAGGCACCGTCGGTGTATAGGACCCATAGGTCGGGTAGCTTGGGGGAGGTACGAGAAGCTTCCTGCTCGACCCCAGGCATTATTTTGGCACTAAAATCGGTGACGAAATCGGCTAGTACTTGCGAATTTATCATTGTTCGCGGCTGATATGTTATATCGCGCTCGCTTAATTCGATGGGCCACTTGGTCAGTCTCCCCGATAGCTCGGGTTTATGTAGGATGATTCGTATGGGGAAGGTTGTGACCACCGAGATGGGGTGACATTGAAAATAGGGTCTAAGCTACGACCAATGCCAGGGCCAGCATTTCGAGGTGGGGGTACGTCGTTTCGGCGTCGACCAGGGTTTTTCTAATGTAATAGATTGGAGATTGTGTACCTTTGTTCTCACGAACCAACATTTAACTTACTACGACATCTGATACGGTAAGTAGATTAAAAGACGCTCTCCGGGTTCTACCTTGGCGAGTAGCGGGGGCGAGGATAAGTATGCCTTTAGTTCTCTTAGGGAGAAATAAGGGCTTCGATGCACTTGGAATTCCATTGGAGTTTGTTGTCCTTTTTAAGCACGTTGAAGAATTTGTGACATTTGTCAAAGGATCGTGGGATAAACCTTGACAGGGCGGCTATACGACCAGTCAACTTCTGTACCTGTTTCTTGCTGGTCAATATTTCAGGTATTCCTTCTATGGCTTTGATTTGGTCGGGGTTGACCTCAATGCCTCTTTGTGACACCAAGAAACCGAGGAACTTCCCAGAGATTACACCGAAGGCACATTTATCGGGGTTCAGCTTCATACCGTATCGCCTTAGTATATCGAAGGCTTCTTTCAAATGGTCGATGTGGTCTTCTCTCCTTTTTGATTTGACCAACATATCGTCTATATAGACTTCCATTTTTTGCCAAGTTGGTCTTTGAACATCTTTGTGACCAGCCTTTGATAAGTCGCCCCTGCATTCTTCAACCCGAACGACATGACTCTATAGCAGTATGTCCCTTGGTGGGTTATGAAAGTGGTATTTTCTTGGTCTTCCTCCTCCATGAGGATTTGGTTGTAGTCTGAGTAGGCGTCCAAGAAACTTAGTAACGCGTGCCCTGCTGTTGCATCGATGAGTTGATCGATGTGAGGCAATAGAAAGGAATCTTTCGGGCAGACTTTGTTTAGGTCCGTGAAATATACGCACATTCACCACTTCCCATTTTTCTTATTTACCATGACCACATTGGCGACCCATTGGGGGTAATTTGATTCTCGGATGGAGCCATTTGCGATCAATTTTTCCACCTCTTTACGGACGACCTCGTTGATTGCAGCGTTGAATTTTCTTCTGATTTGTCGTACCGGCGGGTAGAGTGGATCGACGTTCAGCTTGTGTGTAGAAATTTCTTTCGAGATACCTGGCATATCTGCATGGGAGAAAGCAAACAGATCGGCATTGTCAATTAAAAATTTCTGAAATTTACCTGGTTCTGAGAGTTTGTGGCCGATGTACGCCTTTTTTGTTGTGGTAGTTGCTATCCAGTTGGACGGGGTCGAGGTCTTTTACCGTTGAGCTTGTTGCTTCTACGACATCGGGGTATTTGATGACGTCTTTTTGTTCGTCATGTTCAGGCCCCGACTTCGGGAATTGCTATGCTCCTGAGCCCTCTTTTTTTAGCTGTTGAGTATATGTGCAATCTTGGGCGATGCGGTAGCACTCCTAGGCCATGTGTTGTTCACCGCGTATGCTGAATATTCCCCACGGGGTAGGAAACTTGATAACCTGGTATAAGCTGGAGGAATGGCCCCCATGGCGTGTATCCAGGGCCGACCTACAATGGCGTTGTAGGTTGTGTCTTGGTTCATGACATGGAATATTGTTTCGAGGGTAACGCCCCCGGCTAGAACGGGCAATGTTATCTCTCTGGAGGTTCGCTCAACTGCAATGTTAAAACCTGTTAGTGTTATGTAGCATGGTACGATCTTGTCCTCGAGTCTCATTTGTGTGAGGACCCGGGGTGGATAATACACGCACCGCTCCCGTCGTTTACCATGATTATTTTTACATCAGTATCTGAAATACGTGAAGTAATGACAAGAGCGTCGAAGTGAGGAAGGGTCAAATCGTGGGTATCTGACTTATCGAAGATGATATTGTCTTCGAGGTCATCATATCGTTCATGGGTGATCGACCACTTCAGTTTGTGTGTGGTGATGAACTTCACGTGGTTGATTGCTGCTTCGTCGCTTCCACTGATGATCATTTGGATGGTGCGGGTGGGGGAGGGTGGCTTTGGAGGGCCTTGATGTTGTTCTCATCCGCAGAAATTGGCTCTTCCTCGGTCACTCATCAGCTCCATTAGATGTCCTTGGTGGAGCATGTTCACCACCTCTTGCCGTAGGGCTATGAATTCCTCGGTCTTATGGCCTCGCTCCTGATGGAACTCATAGAGGGCATTCGACTTTCTGGAATTTGGGTCGGACTTCATCTTTTGCAGCCACTTCATCTTAGGGCCAAACTTCTCTAGGGCGTACACTATTTCTGAAAGGGAAACACAAAAATTGTGAGCAAATAAAAGTGGAGGCATACCTCTTTCGTTTCGGTGAGTCCCAATGTGTGGCCTGGACAGCCCTTCTGTTTGGCGGGGAGGTGGCGGGATGGCCGTTCTGACATATGGTTGGTGTCTTTCTCGATTGAGGCATGGACCTGAATGATCTCTTCGGTTGTCACTAAGACAGTCTTTCCTCGACTCCGTTTGGATTGATGTTAGTCGTTGAGTTGGACCGTTGAGGTCATCCTCGTCTGCTCTCACCTCGACACAATAGGCGTTTTGAATTTCTTCCTAGGTGGTGGGAGGGTATTTCATGAGTCTGCTTAACAACTTTCCGGCGCCCTCGACTGGATCCTATTTAACCCATTTTGGAGGCTGCTACCGCCATCCCTTCTGATATGTTTGGCAGGCTCACTCTCACTCGGTTCGAGGAACTCCCTGAGTCCCTCGCTAGGCGATTGTCTGACGGCGAATATGTCATTCACCCTAGCCTCTGCTTTCTTAGTCCCGGCGTGGGCGGTGAAAAACTTATTGGCCATCTCTTCGAACATCGTTATCGAACATGCTGGTAATTGTGAATACCATGTTAAGTCTCCCCCCGTTAGGGTTTCGTCGAATTTCTTCAACAGTACTGATGGTACCTGCTCTTTCGAGAGGTCGTTGCCTTTTACCGCCGTGACGTAATGGATGATATGGTCCTCGGGGTCTGTTGTGCCGTCACATATCTTCAAATATGGTGGCATTTTGAATGTTTTGGGTATGGCATGTGGGGTTGCCTCTTCGTTGTACGGCTGTTCAACGAACCGGACGATGTCCCGTTTTAGTAGAAGTTTCGGGGCGCCGGGTATCTTATCAACCATTTCTTAGTGCTCCCTCATTTGGTGCTCTCTCATTTGGTCACTGAGCGCTTTATTCTCGTTCTCCATTCCTTCCATTTTCTTCAGAATGGCTGCAAACGCGTCATTACCTGCATCAACAGCGGTGTGAGTGTTACCTGCTGGGAGAGGAGCGTGCTTCTCGTTGATGGTTGGTGTGGTGTACGCTCGTACGGTGATCCTACTCGCCCCTTGAGAGGGTTTGTCGAGTATGTTATTTAGAGTACTTGTCAACCACGCCTCCAGTAGTTTTTCACTTCTGGTCGTGCTTCCTCAGCTGTGGACGTGGAGGCTCCCCTCTCACGTGAAACGGTTACACTCCCATGAGGGGGAGATGAATCGCTTCGCCTGGGTGAGGCACTTGGCGTCGCATTCTCCTCGTCTTCTCTGTCAACCTCGTTGATGGTGCTTAGGAGGTTGGTAGTGACATCCACTATTGCTTTCAGTCTTTCATCTCCTTTTCCTGCCATTGTTAGCTCGTGCAAATAGGAAAAAGATGGCTGCTGTTATTTTTTTTTTAGATCTAAAAGAAATTAAAATTTTAACTAGAATTTCCCCACAGATGGCGCCAAATTGTTTTATCCAAAAAAGTGTTAAACTTTTTCTTAAACAGATTAATGAGAAACTAGAGGGTGAATCCTAGTTAAATATAATAACTACTACATCTGAATTTTAAATATATTGATAAAGTAGGATTGTATCTGATATTATTGAATTCCAACTAAAAGTGCTCAATGATTGTCAATTAATGCAACAATGAAAGTACGCAATAAATGTAATAAGAAGGAATTTGTCACCCAAATGTTGGATGACTTGGATGATTCTTCTTTCTGACAACAATGTGGGATAATAGAAAATGAGGGTGGACAAGGAATCCTTGGATCTTGTGAATAAAAGATGGATATTGAGCAATGGAATCAGTGGACAAGACAAGCTTTTGTATATTCTTTACAGTCAACTCTTTACAATGTGTTCTTATTAGAAAAATGAAGATCCTCTTTTATTCCTTATCTCTTCCTATTCATAGGGGATATTTCTAAGAGACCCTAAAAAGTACAACTGAAGGAATATTTAATGGAATATTCCTTCTCGCTATTTTAAAACTTATTCTAATCATTGCTTTCGTACATTCTTTACACGATCTCGGCGCTAATCCTTCTTTAAGCGACCTCGGCCACATCCCGTTCATTTGCGGTTATTGAGTTCAACCCAAATTTTGACCAATACAACTCCTACTTCTAATTGATTGTAATTTTATTTATTTGGACAATCAAAAATATTACTCGTCGACAAAATTCTCCTAACAAAGCTCCTAACAAGATAACTTTTAACTATAATAAATAATAACAAATGGGTAAATTTAGGCATTTTTTCTCGAGATCCTTTAACACGTGGCGTCTGTCAATATCATGGTGGAATCATGTTAATGGCAAGGAAACATGCGAAACGAATTACTAACAGCAAGAGTGAATGTTGAAAAAATTTATGAAGAGCAGAATTTAGCTTGATGTGTGTCAAGGATATTGTTCTTAAGGATACTTAGACCCCACCATAAATAATTTTAAATATAATAAAAAATAGATGGATAAATTTAGACATTCTTTCTCGAGATATTTTAACATGTGAAGTCCGTCAATATCATGGTGGAGTAACGTTAATGGTAAGGAAAAATACGAGACAAATTACTAAAGGCAAGAGTGAATGTTTGAAAAATTGATAGAGAATAGAATTTAATTTGAGGCGTGTCAAGGATATTATCCTTAAGAATATTTTGTCCTCACAATGAATAATTTTATTATTGCGTATCCCTAAAAATTCAACAAGCTCTTCCAATTATAAACTAGAAACAACAATAACAGAAACTCAAGAAAGAAAACTGAGCATATAAGAAAAGATAGACTACTTTTACATAGTTTAAGTGTTTCAAGTCGAAGTATATTCATTACAAAAAAAAAAAAAGTCGAAGTATATTGAATTTAAAGTAAATTTTTTGAGAAACACGACTTTTTCATAGTTTAACTGTAGTATTTTTAATAATATGTGGTAGTAATAGAACAGTAAACATGAAAGATACATAAAAGCCAATTTTTCCGTAACATAACAAGAAACTTCCCTTCTCTACTAATCTACTATGGCATATACAACTTAAAAATTAGGCCACTAAGAAAAAAGGTAAGCAAAAAAATAATAAAAAGGTGGATGCCAAGTAATTTCTTCTCATCTATCTGTGTTTATTCAGTATCTTTACAGATAAAAGATAGCAGATAGAGAAGCGGATGTAGCCTAAAGGCTATGGGTTCATTTGAACTCATAACTTTCGACACGATGTATAAATATATATATGTAAAAACCTACTAAAATCTAAATTAATGTTAAATCTGAACTCATAATTTTAACAGTATAATGAGCTCAATGCAAGTTTGAACACCATTAAGTTAAAATCCTGGATCTGCCTCTGTATGTCATGTAAAAGAACCCATCTTCATCCTTGGCAGAGATCAGAGCAGCTGCAGTGGAAGAAGATATATCAAGACACAAATTGTCTAGGGCAAGCATGAGATTTGGGTAACACATTACTTACCAGTTGGTGGCAGTGAAGGCAAAACATCTAAATCAACCATCCAGTGCTATATAGCGGCAGGAACATGTGGTATTTAGGATAAGAAAAACCTCAAATTGGGACCAGGAACTACTGCACAGACCATACTTGAAATTGAATCAAACAGAAAAGCATATGATTAATGAATTATAACATCAACCTTCGTGGCGACAAACTCTGTCAAATCGCTACTCCTGCGAAAATGCATACTTATAAATGTAAATCCTGCAGCATTCAGGATATATACCCCAAACTTGCACAACCACAAATCGACCCCCATCAGGGGGCATAAGAGGAAAAGAAATGGAAACTCATAAACTCATATCAACCATGACAAACCACATTAAAATATCGTGTACTATCAATTTCCAGGCAACAAATTCTCTGATTTTATAATCAATTCGTGAACAAAAATTTTGCCAACCTTTTACTACTACAAGCAGCATTCACAAGATATATCCTCCTAACTTGCTATGTTAATATCCGCATCCACTGCACAGTCCAAAGCGGATGACTGAACTAGTTGAGATCAAGCAAATATTATACAAAATAATAATAATAAATAAACAGCACTAGAAATTAAATAAAAATAAAAATACATGAAATAAAACAGATATCATGTACCTAGAAGTCAAATATAACCATGAAAGAGAACACAAACAATAAGAGCAACTTGCACACTGAAATCAATATATAGTTGGATTGGATTTGAACATGCATTCGGTGTTTTAAATGTAATAACTATATAGCTTAAAAGTGAGCGCTTACTCTTAACAATCACCATCATGGAAAGTCGCAGAAGCAATTTACTTCTTCTTATCAATGTCAGAGATATCAGCGGCTTCTGCTTTCTCGACAATCACCTGAATGGGAAAACATAGAACTGAGGGCTAAAGGAATTACCTATATTTGTTTCACTCCATATGGACCTATTTAGTTTCAATAAGGAAAAGTTTGTTTTTAAGACAAATTAAATGTTCGTTAAATCCCGATATTTATTCTAACATACAAATCCCAAACCAAACTTGCTGAGATTATCAAAATGAGGAACACTAAGATTATATATTACTAGTACTATTTATAAATATAAAAACTTGACAAGTTATCCAATTCTAGTAAACTTGAACAGAACTTGATGCAGAGTTCAAGTTGAAGAAGGCTGCCAAAAAGCTTCTTTCCCTGTAGCAACTGCTACTGTGAATGCAGCTGTTCACTCAGCAGTTCATAATCTGGTATTGCTTGACTGCTTCTTATCATTATACCAAAGACATCTTAGTAGTCATCATCTTCGGAATAAGAGCCATCGATGTATTGGTCATATATCTGATATTCTCCAAGACTCTGATCATCTTGCACTTCATCAACCCCCGCTGTACTGACTGGAAAATTACCAAATAGCTCTTGCAAGTAATCTCTAGAAACGTTATCATGGTTTGTTTGTGGATCATCATGCAGAGAGACATCCCCTTCCTGGCCAACAAGGTCAAGAGATTCGTATGCATCCATCTCATCTTCAACATCATCATCCTCAAACTCATCTTCATCATCTTCTGAATCATCAGGTTCATCAATTTCATAGTTTTCGGCTTGTTCATCGACTTCGTTGTTTTCTGCTTCTTTATTGACTTTCTCTTGCTCTTCAGGTTTTGCAACTTTCATATAATTGCAAATTCTCTTTGACTTTTCAAAGCGGGTAGAGAAAGATTTTAGTAAAGAGTCTGCATCAGGATGAGGGCATACTGACATAAATCGCACAGCAATGCACAGCCTCAAGCAATCAAGTATATGAGAGGAGAACCATCCTGTTGTACTATCGCAAGTTTCTTGATTTGAGGGTTTCCTGATTTCTTGTTGAATGTAGTCGTCCTTGAGTTCACAAAGCTGCAATGACATCTGACATTTATACGGAAAAACTCGGAAGGCACATACATCATCCCATCTATGTTTCAATCCAGATGATAATTGGCTCTCACAGTAGCTTCGTAATTTAGGGTTGTGTACTCGGAAATCAATATTCTGGTATACACGAGATTCAGGATCCTTCCGAGGATCATACCCTTTTTTTATCCAGAATCTACGGAAAGGCCCATTCAAAAAGTAATATGCAACTCTAACAAGAAGCTTTTTGAGCTTGCTCTCTCCAACCTCCAGACCCCCATCACGCAAGCGCTCAGGCAATGACTCTTTGGCCCATATTTGTCGCTCTTCAAACAACTCATATACCGCTTTCTGCCATCTCCAATCATCTGAGCCCTGATTTATGATCTTTTCCCAGTCCACAGGTTTAGGAACCTCTTTGATATTAAAATCAATGCCAAGACTCCGCTCCATCTCCATCTCCATCTCCCTCTCCCTCTCCCAATTTTGCCGGTCAAGTTCGTCCTGTTTTTTTTTCGAGCTCAAACTTGCACAACTTTTTAATACAATATTTACAGGCATATCTTTTAAGGAGAATAGAGGAGGTAGTAAAATCATCAAATCCTCCTGATCGACATCCATAAGACCTCCCTTCTCAAATTTAGGTTCCACCTCTGCCCACTGTCTCTTTTTTCTTCTTGCAACATCAGCATGAACAGCAAGAACATGCTGATAGTCTACCATTCCATTAAAATAATAAGCTTCAGCAACATGAGAAACAATATTAGCCGAGAGATGCTCCTGCAAATTAGTAGTTGTCATCAAACATCTAGACTCATTCACCTTTTGTGCAGTTAATGAATGTGAATTTTCTTGTTCACGGTTAACAGGACTTATTGAAGATTGTGTCGATATCTCCCTTACTTTAGTCTTGGAAATTTTCAGCAAGAAATTATTGCTATGCTTAAGCTCCCCGAAGGCAGGGTGTGAATAAGGATCTTCTGGACGGAAATAGAGCTCCAACTTATTTGACTGTGAAGTACGAGCCTTGACAATGCCTTGAATGCCGCCAAGAGTCTCAACAGCGCGTTCCATTGAAGAAGTGTAAGCAGGGTAATGTACGACAAAGACCTTGTTAGTGGGTAATATTCCTGATACTGAACCATCTTTTATAATCCCCATACTTTATTTCTACGAAGGAGTTGAATGAAGTGTTTATATACTGCTGCTTGCGACTCTGTTCAATCAAAAACTTGCGCGCAAAATAATCCTGACAAAATTTTGCACATCAATAAAAGGGAGTATACAATTGCTCAAGGATTCTGGAGGAACTATTTAGTCAGAGTAAAAATTGAAATTTCTATTCGTAAATTGAGCAAAATTACAACTGTCTATGTTCAAAGAGTGGCATTATACTTAACACGATTTGGAGCTACTGCGCAATAGAAATCTTCATCCCAAAATTGCAAACAATTACAGTAAATTGACATACAGTTAAAGTTATAATCACAGTGGAGATTAACTATTGAAATTAAATATCGAATAGAACTACAAACTTGTGGTACAAATTCCTAGAGATTTATGCAGAAAAGAAGAGGAACAAAACAGAACTCACCGGACAGAAACGCAGCAAAACGTAATAGCACCAGAGGACAGAAAAAGAGATGAAATAAATTGAGAACCGAAGAAATTTGTGGGAATTCTTGATTTGTTGAAAAAGGAACAGTGTAGATGGAAAAAGTGAAATTAGGTTAAAATAATTGCAATTATTTTTGAAAGGGAACTTTTCCTTCTTTGCCTCAATAATTGTTATAGTAGCTTTTTAAGTGCTCAATTTTGGTAAATTACACTCAATTTGTACATACGTTGCAAATATGTGTTGTGGTAGAGCGGTAAGTATTTCTTCACCCTTAATCAAAAGTCTCGAACTATTCGAATTTAATCGGGTCTCAATATAATTATCGGACACCGGTGGGAAACCAAAAAAATATTTGTAGATACGCTCACTTATTCAACAAATCAAATACTTACATTACCTTTATTGTGGAAATCTCGCACAGTATTAGTTTGAATGTGATTTTCGTTTTATTAGAGTGATTTTGAGAAATTATTAAGTATAATAAAAGTCTTAGTATTGGGTTTTTATTCCCTTCGATCCACGATAGGTGACCAATTCATCTTTTTATTTTATCCAAAATAAGTGTCCATTTATATAATCAAGAAAAAATTTAATTTATTATTTCAAAATTACCCTTATGACGTATCCTTAAAAAGTCTTTTACTCTTCACATTAATTATGCTTTAACATTTAATTAAGGGTAGTTTAGTCACACCAACTATTTTTGTCTAGAATTTAGTATTTTCTTAATGGATATGCCCAAAGCAAATTGATCACTTGTTGTGGATCATATGGAATACTATATAGGTGGGATTTGGGAAGAGCATTGACAAACACTGGAGATAAAATTTACCGGAGGGAATACTATGCATGTTTACCCGTAAAATTGTACAGTTGAATTTCTACGTGATTTCTAGACAAGTGAATTAATTCGATCCTGAAATCACGAGATAATTGAAGAAATATATAATACTTAGCCTTGATAGGAAGACGAAATGACAGAAATAATGACTATGGTAGTGAAGGCTTGTGCAACAATAATAAGAACAAGAATAGAAAATAAGAAGGTAAAATTGATTAGAGCTTTGAGTAGATTGGAGTATTAGTTTGCCAGAAAATTCGTGTCTTTACAATGATAATAGAGTTCACTATTTATAGCTACGTCTAGGAAAGGAGGTCCTAGGATTGTGCCCTCCTTTAATGTCAACTATGAGGGCAATTGATGAAGATGTAACAGTGAGCATAAATGTCAAATTCCTTGTAACAGGCAATGTACTTGTCACGACCCAAATTTTCCCTCTGTAAGTCGTCGTGACGGTACCTATGAACCTAGAGCTCTAATACTAACTTGCCACGACCCAAATTTTTCCTCCATAAGTCATCGTGACAGGACCTAGTCTCTACGACTAGGTAAGCCTAACAATTTGCGGAAAAATAGAAATCAAAGTAAAATTAACAACTAAACTGCAACAAAATAATGAATAACTGGTAAGATACCGCTCTGCACGTACAAAACCCAACACTCGAGTATACACAGTATTTTCCTAAAACCCGATAGTCATAAGTCACAAGCTACAAAAGAAAAAATTAGTATCTCTATACAACAGAATCTAAGTAAAAGTACGAAAATGAGGGAATAGAAAGGGACTCCGAGGTCTGCGGACGTGACAGATGTACCTTGAAGTCTCCGTACAGCAGCAAGCACTCTCAGCTAATAGCGGGGCTGATAAGAAGCACCTGGATCTGCACACAAAGCATTTGCAGAAGAGTAGCATGAGTACGCCACAACGGTACCCAGTAAGTGCCAAGCCTAACCTCGGTAGAGTAGTGACGAGGTCAGGTCCGGGCCCTACTGGGATATAATAATAAGATAGATGATTTAATAAAATTAAGGGAAAATGGAGAACTTAATAGAAAGAATTCATATAGAAATAACATCACATCATAATAAGATAACAACAAGGGCACTCCCGAGATACCGTCTCGTAGTTCCAAAAGTAACTACTCAATAGGGGATCTTCCGAGATACCGTCTCGTAGTCCCAAAGGTAAATATACGAGGATATCTCCCGAGGTACCACCTCGTAGTCTCAAAAGTAAATGTGTAGGGGGATCTCCCGAGGTACCGCCTCGTAGTCCCAAAAGTAAATATGTAGGGGATCTCTCGAGGTACTGTCTTGCAGTCCCAAAAGTAAATATGCAGGGGAATCTCCCGAGGTACTGCCTCGTAGTCCCAAAAGTAAACACACAGCTCAAATCGGTGGAGAAAACAATTAACAACAAAAATTCTACACCTAAAGTTGATACAAATCAAGTAAAGGCGGGAATTCAGCTAAACATGCTGCACAAAATTCAAATAAGCATTTAAGACACGTAAACATGTGAAACTAGGCTAAACAAGATAACTACACATGCTAGTATAACTCAATTAAGGTGTAACATGCTATTACTCAGTGAAAAATTAGATTTTACAACAATTAGCCCGTGTACGCACTCGTCACTTTGCGTATACGACGCTCTCATATCACAGAAGTTTCACAACAGTACTGAATCTTAAGGGGATTTTCCCTATACAAGGTTAGGTGTTGTATCAAGAAGCTGAATGGTTTTGAAGATTGACAAATGAACTCAGAGTTGAACCAGTTCCATCTTTTGTCTTTTAGTTTAGTTTATTTGTAGTAGGTGATTACAAAGTGTATCTTTCAGCTTTATCTAGAAGAAATTGTAATATGTATTGAGTGTTCAAGTTAGATTTAACTTGAAGCTTGTCGCAAATAGCTAGAGGCTAATTTGCCACAAGGGGATTAGAGTTAGTCCTTAGGTTTACAAAAGAGTTTATTTTGTAAATGTTGTTTGGCTCATTGATTTAGTGAAGAGTTTGGGAAAATCCTACTGGGAAGTAGGTCGTGGTTTTTTCACCTTTTGAGCTAGGTGTTTTCCACGTAAAATTGTTATGTTCCTTTATTTTCTGCAATTATTATTCCGCAAACTGTAGGAGTTGGAACACATAGAAGAACATGTTCCTTCTATAGCTATTGCACGCAAAAATTGGTCACCACACAAATCACCCCCCCCTCTTGTGTGATATTGACATAAATAAATAACAATTGGTATCAGAGCAGGTTATCCTTGAAGAGGCTAACACCTTAGGAAAAGATCAAGATGAGTGCACCACCTGGGAACTGGGAAGGAAAATCAACTGCTAGGCCGCCACTCTTCATGGCCAGTACTACTCCTGGTGGAAGAACATGATGAAGATCACTTAATTGGAGAAGACTATGAACTATGGGACATAGTCACTGACGGTCCTTTGGCTACCATGAAGAAGACTGCTGAAGGAGTAGATGTGCCAAAGACAAGAGCTGACTGCACTGCTGAAGACTTAAGAAAATGGGAAAAGAATGCTAAGGCCATGAAGTGGCTCGTGTGTGGACTTGGTCCAGATGAGTACAACAGAATTCAAAGCTGCACCATTACCAAGGAAATTTTGGACACTTTGCAAGTGGCTCATGAGGGAACTGCACAAGTGAAAATATCCAGAGGTACATTACTATATTCTCAATATGAGAATTTCTCTATGAAGTAAGGAGAGACCATCCAAGAGATGTACACTACGTTCACTACTCTGACAAATGAACTAAAATCTCTTGGAAGGACTATTCTTGAAGAAGATAAAGTTGAAAATTTTTTGACAAGGGTGTTGCCAATATCTTGGGAAAGTAAGATCACTGCTATTCAGGAATCCAAGAACATGGCAACCCTCAGGTTGGATGAGCTAATTGGAAATCTCACTGCTTACGAACTTAGAAGGTAGACAATGAAGATGGATGCTCCCAAGAGGGATAGAAGTTTGGCATTAAGAATCACTGAGGGAGCAGATCTGGAGGAAGATGAGATGGCCATGATCATCAAGGAATTTAGAAACTATCTCATTAGAAAAAAGGGCATCTCAAGAGGTGAGAACTACAACAAGGCAAAGGCTCCGGAAAAACCCACCAACGAGGGATGTTACAAATGTGGAAAAACTGATCATCACATCAAGAATTGTCCTCAGTGGGAAATGTAATGGAAAAAGGAAAGATCTGAGCAAAGGAACCGTAAGAAGGAAATGGCTCATCCTAAGAAAAACAAAATATCAAGGAAAGCTATGGTTGCTGCTTGGGGAGAAAGCTCAGACGAAGAATCAGAAGATGAAGATGGAGATGAACAAGCGCTTATGGCAATTGTTTAATCAGATGAGGAATCATGTGAAGAACCAGAGGTAAGTATAATTCATCTCAAAAACAAGATTAAGTTCCTATCTAAAGAAAAACTCTCTGAATTGTTACTTGACTTCATTGACGATTCTGAAGAAATAAATAAAGAAAAAGAACAGTTGTCTAAGGAGTGTGTTACGTTGAAAGCAAAGTGTAAGAACCTGGAGCTCAGAGTAAGTGAATCTGAAAATGAAAACACTGCCTTGAAGAACCAGGTTCTTCCACTTGAACCTAAGGTCCTAGAGTTAAAATCTGAAAATTTAAAACTGAAACTATGAACTAGCAAGAAGACAACTGACAACTCTTAACTCATGTTAGAAGAAAATGTAGGTGGAATAAAGGATGAGTTGTATAATAAAGATGAACAAATAAGAGTGCTAAAAGAGGAACTTGGAAAGGTCAAACATGAACTGGATCGAACATGCAAATGGAATAAATCTTCTGATGCCTTGATATGGCTTCAAGAAAATCACATAGCAACAGAAAAGGACTTGGCTTTGGGAGTCAACTACCTAAATGGGATCCCAAAAGTAAGTACCTCACACTTCCTGAGAATAAGATCTGCACCCACTGTGGTAAGACCGGTCACTACAAAATTGAATGCAACGCAAAAGAGCAGGCCAGTCAAAGGAATAAAAGTTTTGTTCGAAAGAAAAATTGGCTGCCAAATTAGGCCAAAAGAAGTTTAATTCATCCTTTTCTCATATAAAATGACCCAAACTAGTTTGGGTTCTTAAGACTAACCCATGATTTTCTTTTGTAGGTTCAAGTGAAAGGGAGCAGTCAAATATGGTACTTGGATAGTGGCTGCTCAAAGCACATGACAGGGAACAAGGAACAATTCTTTTCACTTGAAAACCTCAAAGGAGGAAATGTCTCCTTTGGAAATGGGAAGAAAGGTGAAATTATTGTAGTTGGTAAGGTAGGTAAGGATGACAGATGTTCCATTTAGAATGTTTACTTGATAGATGGCTTGAAATATAGCCTAATCAGTGTCTCACAACTATGTGACAGAGGTAACCTGGTTGCATTCACTTCTACAACATATTTTATGATTAATCTTATCACTGACAAGATTTTTTTGCAGGAAAAAAGAGTGAATAATATCTATATCATAGACCTGTCCACACTATCAGAAAACGAATTAACTTGCTTAAGTGTGTTGGACAATGATCCCCTCCTTTGGCACAAAAGACTTGGACATGCAAGTCTAAATCAACTCAACAAACTAGTCTCCAAGGACTTAGGGATAGGTCTCCCTAATAATAAGTTCAAGGAAGACAAAGTTTGTGAGGCTTGTGCAAGGGGGAAGCATGTAAGGTCCTCTTTCAAAAGCAAAAAAGTAATAAGTACCACCAGGACGTTGGAACTGGTTCATATGGATCTATGCGGTCCTATGAGAACATTAAGCAGAGGTGGTAAAAGATATGTAATGGTGCTTGTTGATGACTACTCTAGATTTACCTGGACATTGTTCCTAACATCTAAAGATGAAGCATTTGATATGTTTAATACTTTTATTAGAAGAACCCAAAAATAGTTAGGAAATCAACTTGCATCAATAAGGTCTGATCATGACACTGAATTTGAAAATGCAACATTTGCTGAATATTGTGATGAACATGGCATATATCATAACTTTTCTGCCCCTAGAACTCCACAACAAAATGGAGTTGTTGAAAGAAAGAACAGAACCCTTGAAGATATGGCTAGAACCATGTTTCTTTCTAGTAAACTACCTCATAGCTTCTAGGTAGAAGCAATAAACACTGCATGCTACATCATAAATAGGTGCATGTTTAGACCACTTGTAGAGAAGACTCCCTATGAGTAACTTAAAGGGAGAAACCCAATATATCCCATATTAGGGCTTTTGGATGTAAGTGCTTTGTGCACAATAATGGCAAAGACTCCCTAGGTAATTTTGATCCCAGAAGTGATGAGGGAGTATTCTTGGGATATTCTTCGCATAGTAAGGCTTATAAAGTGTATAACAAAAGAACTATGTGTGTTGAAGAGAGTGTGCATGTTGTTTTTGATGAAACTAACATTCTCTCTGAGAGACAGGAACAAGTAGATGAAGAAATTGGGTTGGTCAGAAACTCAGACCAAACTGGAGCAACACTAAAGGAAGGAACGGGTGATGGAATAGGTTCATCCATCCCAGGCAACATGCCGGGGGAACTGGAGCAACACTGGAGGAAGGAACGAGTGATGGAACATGTTCATCCATCCCATGCAACATGCCAGGGGGAACTGAGCAACAAACTAATTTCCAAACCTCATTGGAACCTGTCTGTGATCCTGTTCCTCAGCAACAAGACACTGTAGGATCTTCAAGCAATATCCAGTTGGTTGTAAAACCACACAGATATCAAAGCTCACACCCCATTGAGAACATTATAACTAATCCAACATCTGGAATCAGAACCAGATCCTCTTTGAAAAATCTATGTGCGTTTGATGTCTTTTCTATCCCTGATTGAACCTAAAATATTGTTGAAGCTTTGCAGGATGCAGATTGGGTAAATGCAATGCAGGAAGAATTCAACCAATTTGAAAGGAGTCAAGTTTGGCATCTGGTACCTAGACCCTTTGATAGATCAGTGATTGGCACAAAATGGGTATTCAGAAACAAACTTGATGAAGATGGAACAGTTACAAGAAACAGGGCAAGATTGGTGGTTCAAGGATACAGTCAGGAGGAAGGAATAGACCACGATGAAACCTTTACTCATGTGGCAAGGTTGGAAGCAATTAGGCTCCTCATAGCCTTTGCTGCTTACATGGAATTCACCCTTCACCAGATTGATGTCAAGAGTGCCTTCCTGAATGGCTATCCCAAGAAAGAAGTGTTTGTAAAGCAGCCTCCGGGGCTTGAAAACAAGGAGAATTCTGATCATGTGTACAATCTTGACAAAGCACTGTATGGACTCAAGCAAGCTCCAAGGGCATGGTATGAAAGGCATTCAAAATTCCTGCTGGAACATGACCACAAGAGAGGTAAAATTGATAGCACCTTACTCTTGAAGGAAAAAGGTAAAGATCTCTTGGTAGTGCAGATATATGTAGATGACATAATCTTTAGGGAAACTTCTGAAAAGCTAAGAAAAGAATTTGCTAAACTAATGGGGAGTGAATTTGAAATGAGCATGATGGGTGTTGGTCCCAACCACACACGCAAGTATACGTGATCGTAGCAAGTAATATAATGTTAAATCGAATGTCGAACCCACAGGGACTTGCGTAAACTACTTGTTGAATCACTCTAATTGTTATTTAATCAAGCTCAAAACCAAAATCCAGGAATGTAACTAAATTATACTACGATTCTATGAAGTAACTAATTATCAAGTGACAAGAATATTGTTGTGTGTATTCAATAGAGACAAATATTCCAGGGTTGTGACCAATTCACCACTCGTATTGCATTCTAATTAACGCTCCCTTTCATATAATTCACTTATGGTTGCTAATTAATCGATAATTGCTCTCATAGCCTTCTCCCGAAGTACTACTCGCCTATTCTCAATAGATTAACGCCTATATTCCTATGAAATTAATCTATTAGAACGCACTAAGATTACGATGTTTAATTAAGCACGGTGACTAGGTATATTCCTATCCTAACCACAAATCCGCTCCCCTGAAGGGTTAAGATCGCGCTCTCTTCAATTCTTCTCTAATCTATATACGGCTTTCCCAAGCATAACATAGGTAGTACATAGAACCTAATTAATGGCCAAACAATTAAGCAATTAGACGCAGAATTGAAGAAACAACCATATATTAAGCGAACTATAATCAAGGTTAAGTTAATGTCGAATAACAATAATCATGGCTAAACCACAACCCCAGAACAATAGGTGTTTAGCCACTCATGCTAGAATCAAACAATTGCATAAGTGTTGCATAAATGGAAAATACTAGANCACTTAAAACCTTCAAAACTCGGAATTTACCGGACCAGAGACCTCAGGCGTTAAGCCCCAAACCGCCAGCTATAGCCTGGGTAGGCCAGGCGTTTGGGATCTAACGCCCCATTAACGCCTGGGCATGGCTATCGTTTGGTGTGTAACGCCCCACTAACGCCTGGTTAAGCCAGGCTTTTGGGCCAAAACGCCCGGCTATGGCCCGGGTCACTACTTTTCTACTCTTGAGCGTATTTTTGACGTTTATGCACCCATTTAGCTCGGCTTCCATCTCCAATTCACCTACACATGAAATAGACTCCATTATGCACATATAACGTGTATTTTTATCACAAAAGCACATAAAATGTAAGGTATATAATGCTTAAAACTATGAATTCTAGCCACGCATCA
>ML372486.1:48358-158905 GCA_005239525.1 Nicotiana knightiana
TGTTTGGGGGGCATTTGGGCCATAAAGCCAGGCCTGGCCAGGTGTTAGCCAGGCGTTGGGCCTGTAACGTCTGGTCCCTGGTCCGGCCCAGTCCGAGTTTTGAAGATTTTAAGTGTTTCCCGATTTAACTAGAAGTATCCTACACGTTTAGGGTTTGTCCCAAACATATAAATAGACCCAAAAATACAACTTTGGAAGAGGATGCCATTAGAGACAAGAGAAGCCTGTGGAATACTACTCAGCAAAGCAAAACATTAATTTTTACATCCTTTATTCATTACTTTGTAGTTTAATTATGCAAGTTATTTTGGAGTTGATTATTATGAGCATGATTAACTAATTTCTTTAATCTAGGGTTTTGGTGGAACCCGTTGGGGGATGAACTTATTGTGATATTAATATAGCTTTGATTGGTTGATTAAACTCTATTTGTTCAACTATGTTCTTGTTGTATTTGATTAAAGGGCCCTCAATTAGCTGTTCCTATTTATTATGTATCTACTTGAGAGAGAGTGAATATTTAGATAGTTGTTTGAACAACATCACTCCCGGAGTATAGACGAAAGTCATAACCGAGGGTTTAGAAGTTGGATTAGAAATAACGATACTTCGGGTGCAATCTAAAGTGAACTGTAATGCAATCTAGCTAGCATAACTTGAGAGAGTGTGTCTAGTAAATTATCATAATTACTTGAGAGAGATTTATGGTAGATAGAGTGTTCATGATTGATAGAGACAACTAATCAAACTATAAGAAGTATCCGAGAAGGAAGTTCACCGACGGGGGAAACCATAACCTTAGACCTTTATTATAATTGTTTACACCATATTGTTAGTTAATCGTTAGTTTATTACTTTTGTCAGTAGAAATAGTAAAACATCACCAATTGATATTCAAAAGTCTTGAGAAAATTGATTAAGTAAAAGTTGTGTATCTGACGACTTGATTGATACGTAAATTCCCCGTGGGATCGACTCTGGGCGTAATACCCCGGATTATATTTGCAGCGCCCGTTTAGTCTTTATATAAGACATAGTTGAGCGTGATCAAATTTTGGCGCCGTTGCCGGGGAATTAACCTTGTTATCAATTGGAGTGGGAAGAAATACAAAATTCTGAAATATAGTCAATTTTCTTCCATTTTTATTTACACATTGAAAGTTTAACGTTTGCTAACTTGGTTGTACATGTGCATGCCTAGAAACTCATCGAGAACTGGTGAAGTACTTAAAGCCTTATCAGACCCCGAGAAAGCTTTCAAGGCCCTAAAACGGGCCAACCGGAAAAGCAAACAGCAACCATCAATTGAACAACTTGAACCCGACATGGAAGATCCAAACAACATGAACATCAATGGGGATGATGTGGTAGACCCAGTCGCTCAAATAGGGGCAGAGGCNGAAGAACTTCCTGTCAATTTGAAAAACACAAAGGCAACCAAATGTCACTCAGGAGGCAATAAAACTGTTGTTGTTTCCATTCTCAGTTACTGTAGCAGCCCAGACTTGGCGAAACTCACTCCCCGTCAACTCCATTACCATATGGGAGGAGTTAGTTACGCAGTTCATGAACAAATTTCATCCACCCAGCAAGACAGCTCAACAAATTGATGAAATCTTGAGCTTCAGATAGAAACCAGTTGAAACATTGCAGGAGACATGTGAACAATTTAAGGGAATGCTGGTTATCTGTCCACACCATGGTATTCCTGAGCAGATGTTGGGGCACCATTTTTTTATTGGTCTGGCTGATAATGTAAAGGCAAATGTTGATGCCTCAGCTGGTGGAGCATTCTTGAGCAAAACATGGAGAGAAAGTCAAATCTTGCTTGATAAAATGGCGCAGAATTCAGGGTGGACAACCAGGAATGCACCCATTATTCATGTCGTTCACTCAGTGCCCTTCGATCCATCCAATACTATTGCAGAGAACGTGGCCACCTTGATAACACAGATGAGCATATTAACTAAGAAGGTGGAGGAATCAGGGCAAAAGCAGCAGGTACATATCGTAGATACAACCAATGGGGGCTTATGCACATCTTGCATTAGTCAACCATTTGGTAATCAGTGGAATGCAGAATGTGATCACCCTCCTTATCTAGAAAACATGAATTATGTGTCAAATTATGGAAGCCAGAGACAAGGGGGGCAGAACTGGGGTCAGCAAGTTCAACCGTATAGACCACCTCACCAGTAGAAGAATAGTGGAAACATGGGTGTCATGAGACCACAAAGGTAATACAGCACCATATCAGAGGCCACAAGGTTATAACCATCAGAATCAACAACAAGCATACTACCCTCCTCAGCATCAACAGGGGGGAAGGCAAGAAGATGGGTTCTCCAGGTTAGAAGCTATGATGAAGCAGGTTATTGGGCAAAATGCCAAAATCAATGAGAGAGTAGATGTACATGATGCGGCTATTAAAATATTGAAGTACAGTTGGGCCAGATATCTATGGCAGTGAACAATCGTCCTCGTGGAACTTTACCTGCAGATACTCAGGTAAATCCTACGGACCAGGGCCCAAGGCAGCTGATGGTAGTGACTCTCCGCAATGGCAGGGACTTAGACTTTGAACTAGAGAGAGCTCGTGAAAGCTGGCAGGCCGAGACACTGGTACCCATGCTGATTGAACTTGATGATTCAACAAACTTGACCAAAGTAACAGTGCAACCTACTGAAGGAGAACCCAGTGCACAAAGTGAGACTGAAAAAGAAGTGGAGATAGCCCAGGAGCCGGTAGTTGAGGTGGTGGCTGAGAAAGAAAAGTCCCAAATCACTGGNCCCATTGATTGATGGGTTGAAGTAAATGACTGGTTACGCTAAAATGATGAAGGACTTGATGTCCAGAAAATTTGAGTTCCAAGTTCTGGCTACTGTCACCCTTACTCAGACTTGTAGTGTGGTGGTGACGCGTCCTATTGCTGAAAAGTTGTCTGACCCAGGGAGTTTTACAATTCCTTGTACCATTTGCAACTTAGCTTTAGCCAAAGCTCTATGTGACTTGGGGGCCAACATTAATCTGATGCGGCTAGCCATATATAAAAGACTGGGGATTGGTAGAGCCAGACCAACTTCAATGTTATTGCAACTAGCTGACAAGACAGTAAAGAGACCATCAGGCATTATGGACGATGTACTGGTGCAAGTGGGGAAGTTTGTGTTCCCTACTGATTTTGTGATACTAGGTTGTAAAGTGGATGAGGAAATTCCCATATTCTTGGGAAGTACATTCTTGGCCACAGGCAGAGCCCTTATCGATTGTGAAACTGGTGAACTTAAGATGAGGCTCAATGATGAAGAAATCACGTTCAACGTGCAGAAGTCTATGAGACGACCAAGTGAGTTCGCCAACTGCTCTCCTATTGATGTTGTGAACGTGATCCCGGAAGAAGATGATGCGTCCCTGACTGTTAGGGACCCTTTGACTGCATGTTTGATGAATCTAGATGATATGAACGGTGAAAAACTGGCAGATTGGGTGTTAGCACTTGAAGAAAAAGGGGTATGGCCGAGGGCTCTTGAGTTTGAGTCATTACACTTAGAGAAAAGAGAGAGCCCGCCGGCCAGGCCATCTTTTGAAGAACCACCCGAGTTGGAACTAAAATCACTGCCACCTTATCTAGTTTATAGGAACAAAGAACCCGTGGATGATGACGTACATGAGGTGCTAGTGGAGAAGGCCAGAGTAGAACACCAACAATCAATCAGACTGGATTTTGAGGAGGTCGATGTGGTAGAAAAGATACTAGAGTTAACCAAGGACATTGATGATACGTATTTTGTTGAATCTAGTATCATTAGTGTTGAGGATGTTGGTACACACTCCAACCATTTTTTCACATTGTGTTTGGATGATGATATGAAAATAGAGTAATCCGAACCACCAGAGGAGTCAAGGAATAAGGAACAAGATGCCTACATTCTGGAATTCTTCTTGCCAGAAAGTCGGGAATACACATCTCATCGAAAGGCCAAGAAGCGCAGATTACTACATTATTTTATCGGGCCAGTCAGATTCGTTCCACCACCCCACGAGCATGATCATAGAGCAGAATCAAAACTTGGGTTCCAATTCATAAGTTCAAAGTGGAGGCATATAGTGATTCAAGCATTTGTTCGAAGGAGCATGGAAAGCAAAACTAATGGAAAGGATGACGACGCGGCTTGATCAGGGAGTTTCTTGCACCTTACTTGTATTTCTTGTTTTGTCTATATGTGATGCACTGAGGACATTACATGATTTAAGTGTGTGGTGTTGTACCTATTTGTTGTGGTTTGTTGTGTTTAGTGTGCTTTCTTGTTAGTAGTTTTAGCTTTTCTTGTTAGTAAGTTTTTCTTTTTTGAAAGTTTTGTAGCTTTTTCTGTTAGTCTTTTTATTTTAGGTAGAACAAAACAGAAGGAAAAAAAATAATTAGAAATACCAAAAAGATTTTTGTTTAGGTAGTGCAGTAATTCCCCCTTGGTTTTTCTTTGGACCGTGGTTCTTTTTCAAGGGTTTTTAATTGAACCGGGTGTAGGTAGTTTTTAATTTTTAGGAGTAGTAACCACATGGTTGAGAAATTAATCGCAGCAATATCTCAGAACTTTGTGATGCCTTGAGAATAGTCAGTACTTTGGTTGTGACGCTTATGCTCAATTTTTTTGACTCTAGGATAAATACCTTAAATCATGGATTCTTAAATTTGCTTAACTGCTTTGACTGGTGTCGTGATAGATCAATCCTAAGTGAGTTATGTGCCATGTGTGTGTGAGGTTTGTATGTTATTCTGTGCATTGCATTTGATGTCTAGAACTTGCCCCGTGTGTGTGCAAAGCGAAATAGTAGTTTTGTTCAGTCTTGGAAATGATATAGGCGTTTCCTTGTTGAGCCAGCTGTGTATATTCTACCCGCCTAATTGTTATGTATCGTGGTTAACCCCGTTGAGCCTATACTCCTGTTTCTTTGACAACCACATTACAAGCCATACCCCTTTGTTTGAATCGATCATATATTTGAACCTTGTCACCTCTCGTAAGCACTGGAAATGTGATAAAATATGGAAAAATTAAAGTGTGGGGTGGTAGGTTGGTTTTTAGGGGAATAATTGAAATAAGGAGAAAGGTGCACTGTTTTGCAGAAGTAAGAGTTACTTGAGGGGGAAAAAAGAGAGAGAGAGAAAAAGAAGAAGAAAAAAATAAATAGTTGTATTGTTGTGAATATATATATATATATATGGTGACTCTTGATGTAATGGTGCTTAAAGAAATATGGGGTAATAACACTGATGTGAAGGTGGAGTTTGGCTTAATATAAGTTTGAGATTGAGCGCTAAAGTATATGTATTAAAGTGCTTAGGGAGGTGTAGTCACTCTTATATCTAAATGTATCTTACCCGTCACGCAACCTACATTACAACCAAATAAAGTCCTACTTGATCCTAGAATGAATGAGCTCGATTAGTAAAGTAGTACACTACAGGCAAGTCTATGGTGCATCTTTTGTGGCATATGAATATTATTTCTGAGCGTGAGTGAATTCTTTCTATCTTAAGTTCCTATGTTTTTAAATTTCATTGTGTGTGGAACTAACTCTTNTTTAAACTGTTTTAAAAATTCTTGGTATAACGCGTTAAGGGATTTGATTAATAAGTTGTGTTCATGAGTGTAGTTTAATTGCTCGAGGACGAGCAAATGTTTCAGGGTGGGGTGTTGATGTGTGGCTAGAATTCATGGTTTAACGCATTAAGTGCCTTATGTTTTATGTGCGTTAAGGATAAAAATACACTCCGTATGTGAATAATGGAGTCTATTTCATGTGTAGGTGAATTGGAGATGGAAGCAGAGCTAAATGGATGCATAAACATCAAAAATACGCTCAAGAGTAAAAAAGGAGTGAACCCGGCTATAGCTGGGCGTTTGAGCTGTAAAGCCTGGTCATACCAGGAGTGAACTCGGCCATACCAGGCTTTAGCCGGGCGTTTGGGCTGTAAATCCTGGTAGGACCAGGCATTTGGGCCATAAAGCCAGGCCTGGCCAGGCATTAGCCAGGCGTTTCGCATGTAACGCCTGGTCGCTGGTCCGGCCCAGTCCGAGTTTTGAAGATTATAAGTGTTTCCCGATTTGACTAGAAGTATCCTACACGTTTAGGGTTTGTCCCAAACATATAAATATACCCAAAAATACAACTTTGAAGGAGAATGCCATTAGAGACAAGAGAAGCTTGTGGAATACTACTCAGCAAAGCAAAACATTAATTTTTACATCCTTTATTCATTACTTTGTAGTTTAATTATGCAATTTATTTTGGAGTTGATTATTATGAGCATGATTAGCTAATTTCTTTAATCTAGGGTTTTGGTGGAACCCGTTAGGGGATGAACTTATTGTGATATTAATATAGCTTTGATTGGTTGATTAAACTCTATTTGTTCAACTACGTTCTTGTTGTAGTTGATTGAAGGGCCCTCAATTAGCTGTTCCTATTTATTATGTATCTACTTGAGAGAGAGTGCATATTTAGGTAGTTGTGTGAACAACATCACTCCCGGAGTATAGACGAAAGTCATAACCGAGGGTTTAGAAGTTGGATTAGAAATAACGATACTTCGGGTGCAATCTAAAGTGAACGGTAATGCAATCTAGCTAGCGTAACTTGAGGGAGTGCATCTAGTAAATTATCATAATTACTTGAGAGAGATTTATGGTAGATAGAGTGTCATGATTGATAGAGACAACTAATCAAACTATAAGAAGTATCCGAGAGGGAAGTTCACCGACGGGGGAAACCATAACCTTAGACCTTTATTATCATTGTTTACACCATATTGTTAGTTAATTGTTAGTTTATTACTTTTGTCAGTAGAAATAGTAAAACATCACCAATTGATATTCAAAAGTCTTGAGAAAATTGATTAAGTAAAAGTTGTGTATTCTGACGACTTGATTGATACGTAAATTCCCTGTGGGATCGGCTCTGGGCGTAATACCCCGGATTATATTTGCAGCGCCCGTTTAATCCTTATATAAGACATAGTTGAGCGTGATCAGAAACCGACGAAATTCTATTCCGGAGTCGTCTTCACACAGTTCCAAGTACGGTCAAAATCCTAGAACTTAAGCTTCCGTTTTAGGGACTATGTGTCACAAATCACTCTGAAATCACAAACAAAACCCCCGGCAAGTCACATAAGCAGAAAAAGATACGGGGTAAGCTGTAAATATGGGATCGGGGCTAGTACTCTCAAAACGATCGGCCAGGTCGTTACAATACTTAATGTTGTAGAATGTTCTCCATTAAATGGTACCGGGCGAAGAGTATTATTGCATCTTTATGAGCGTTATTCTTTTCGGTGACAGAAAGGATCGTTGCCTTCGGTTTTGACTATCCCCCGTCT
The DNA here is from genome assembly GCA_005239525.1 of Nicotiana knightiana. Taxonomy (NCBI): domain Eukaryota; kingdom Viridiplantae; phylum Streptophyta; class Magnoliopsida; order Solanales; family Solanaceae; genus Nicotiana; species Nicotiana knightiana. The sequence continues at coordinate 55,741 of ML372486.1, forward strand.
TAGGTTCCATGTGTCTCTCATTTAGGCGGCCACATAGCATAGCATATTTTACCCTATACAATGTATAGTTAAGTTTTTCCGGATCACATATCCTAAAGAAAAAAAAAAGAAAGGAAAAGGATAATTTTTACTATCATACATATGACAACAATTAAAAGGCAAACAAAAAAGAAATTGAAAAAAAGTAATAGTATATAGTACGCCTCTATCTCGGTAGAATAAAGAGATCAGATAACACCGCATGCAAAAAAAAAAACCAAAATTTCAACACTGACTAACTTTGATTGAGGAATCATACAACATTAATAATCAATACTGCTTGAATAGTATTTAATTACTCATAAATTATAAATCTCGTTCAAATAGACTCATGAGACTTGATGGTCATCAACTACCAAATATTATATTATAACAATATAATAACGGAAATTGTACGGGTATTTTATCTGGTCGCCCCCATTTAATTTATACCCACTTTTTAAAAAAGTTTTAACTTGTACTCACTATTTAAACAACTTCAACTCCTTCTTCGTTTTAGAATGATGAAGACTGAGATATTGTTATGCGTTCTAGCCTGATGATTCATATATATATATATATATATATATATATATATGCTTGTCCCTTTATGTTTAATTTGGTCTTATCCATAATAATTTAACCTCTATTTTAGCTTTGCAGGCACATTGGTTGTTGTATCTAATTTATCTGTAGTAACTTGTTTTTATGTCGAAAATATTTTTCATTCTTCAATCTTTGAAATGAACATCATCAATCATTGTTAATCATGATCTATTCAAATTCATTGTTGTTTTAGAACTTCAGCTCTATGAATGCTGAAGTTTAGCAAATATAAACAAAAACTTCAGCTCCTAGAATGCTGAAGTCCAACAAATACAAAACAAACTCCAGCCCTGAAGTTTATCACAAATTGAACAAAGCTTCAGCTAAAACATGTTGAAGTTCAGCAAATACAGAACAAAGCTTCAGCTAAAACATGCTGAAGTTTAGCAAATACAGAACAAAGCTTCAGCTAGTAGAATGCTAAGTTAAGCAATTAAAAACAAAACTTCAGCTACTAGAATGCTGAAGTTCAACAATTACAAACAAAAACTTCAGCCAACACATGTTGTTGTTTTATTGAACTAAAGTTTGCCATTTGCACTATGAACTGAAGTTTGTGTGATTACCTTTGCAAGTCAGGCCAAACTTCATGCAAAAATATCTGAAGTTTTGCTCCACTTCAGGCAAAATTCTTTGCTACTTCAGGCCCATATGCCTGAAGTTATGCAAAAAGTGGGGTACACTTGCATTTTTTTGTAAAGCGGGTATAAGATAAAACGTGACCCAAAAACGGGTATAGATGCAAATGCCCCAATATAATATGTTACGGGTTGGGTTAGGCAAAGGCGGATCCAGAATTTAAAATTTATGAGTTAAATCTTTACGGTTTTTAGCAATGAACCTATTATAATTTTAAAAGTTATGGGTTGAAACCTATTATTTAGTTATTTTTTAATTTATTTTTACATATAAATTTATGCTTTCCGTTGAAAGTCAGATGAACCCGATGACGAGTGGAGTATAAGGTAATACGGCAACATTTAGTTTGCGTGCGATGGGGCGATTTGCGCATCTAATGAACCTAACCTATTTGATTTAGCATTGCCTCATCTCCAACTCTTGCACCATTTTTTTACACCAAAATGGTATAAACATCAAAATGGTGCAAAGTAACTCCAATCCGTTACACTAATTTTTACACCAAAAAAAATATTCCTTTTATATTCTTCTCTCTCTTCAATATTATGTTATTTTCTTTTTAAAATAAATCCTTTCTTTTTTTCCTTTTTATCCCATATAATTCATATTTCTTTCTTTTATAAATACTTAATATAAAATTATTTTATACCTCTAATTTTTAAATAAATAAAAATTATAAGCAACTATTATACATTATACATATTAATGTATAATTCAAATAAAAATGAAATTATTGATAAGATATAATTAAATAAATATTATATTATGGTAAAATTTAGTTTAATTTTTACATAAATATGCAACTTGCAAGATTAGTACGTTGCTCCCGTAAATACTCTATTAATGCATTACAAAGTGCAAAATGAGCATCTTTGTCCTTAATTTTTTGTGCCGAGCTAAAACTTGTTCAAATCGATAATTTTCATATACTACCATTTCTACTGATTTTAGTTGGACCTTCCCATGCATCTTGAATTGGTGCATTAAGATCACGTTCATCCTCGATTATCATATTGTGCAATATAATACATGTAGTTAATATATCATGGAGCACTTCTTTTCTCCAAAAACATGACGGCCCTACACTTTTCATTTTTGTGATGGTTATATATTTTTATACAATTATAAATTAAAATAAAATTAACTTACAATTTATATAAAAACAAAATATACAAAAATTAATTTATAAAAATTATATACCAAAATTAAAATATAAAATTAATATTATAAAGATATTACATAAATATTATAATATGTTAAATTAAAAGTGTTATATAATAAAAAATGATATTAAAATAATAGTGAGTAGTAATGGTGTTAATGAATAGTGTTACACCAAATTCAAACACTAAAATGGTATAAGAAATGGTGTTAGATTGAAGCAAAAAAATACTAAATCTTGCACTAAAATGATGTTTTGTATTAAAATTAATGTTGGGTTGGAGATGGTCTTATACAAAGTCCAAGGAAAGAATCAATTTTTTCTATATTAAGAATTCGTTTAGTCAATTAAAAAAAGGGAGAAAAAGAGATATTATTGTTAAAGGCAAATATGCTGAAATAATAAATAAAGAATTACTCCTACTTTCTAATTGATTGTAATTTCATTTATCTGGATAATATAAAATTTAATACTTTGCGTATATATACAGTGTAATTTTCCGATGAAGGGTGATCAGTCCCCTCATTACAAGTAGCTTCGCCCGTGATGATGATAATTATTAACTATAAGAAAAATAGACGGGTGAATTTAGACATTATTTCTCGAGATATTTTAAATGTGGAGTCTGTCAATATCATGGTGGACCCACGTTAGAGGTAAAGAAAAATAAGAGGCGGATTATTAACAGCATGAGTGTGAATCTTGAAAAAATTTATAGAGAACAAGATTTAACTTGAGGCGTGTAAAATATATTATCCTTAAGTATATTTCACTTTCACAATGAATAATATTATTAAACGTATTCTCAAAATTCAATAAGTTTTTCCCGTTATAAACTGACAACAGAAATAAAAGAAACTCAAGAAAGAAAACCTAGCATATAAGATAACATTAGAAGAAAGAAGAATAACTTAGAAGAATTCTTTGTACGGGTCTACAAAATACCTTGTATTCATAGGTGTAATGGCTAGTTAACTATTGGTTTTATTCCATTAAATATAAAATAAAATAAGTAAACTTCCAGTATCTAGACAAAATCCATGAGTAAACCATTTTTTCTTACGCTAAAAATGTAGACCTAAAAATTGCAAATCTGTGACAACTAATTTACTATGGCCTATACAACTTTAAAATTAGGCCACAAATATATTCTTTTCTACCTTACGTAGGCAATACAAACTGCGGAGCTGTAGACTTAAGACCTAAGAATATTTCTTTGATGGGTGATCGGGTCTAAGAATCCTCAGGAAAGTGTAAGCACTTGTATACAATTTCGATTTTACTTTCTATATAGAGATATGAATGTTAGATCTGTACTCATAATTTTAATAGTATAATAATAAGCTCAATGCAAGTTTGAATCTATTAAGTTAAATTTCTGGATTTACCTTTGAGCAGATACACAGTAATATAGTCGAGATATCAACAAACTGATCCAAACATCACTTTCTTAAAAATAAGAAAATCATGGAAACATAGTGAAGTGGATGGTCTAATGTACGACCCCAGACTTTAGACAGGATCCCACATTCGGCAAAACACACAAGAGGGATGCTGAGTATATAAGTTAATAAGTCTTAAATACTAGTGACACATTTTAAACACGTACGTGAGTGCCTATGCCCGGCGCGGAAAACATCACTAACGGACTGAGCTGTTACACCTGATATATTGTTTGATTTATTCCAAGAAACCAGTTTTGGTTAGAATGGCATTCCTCAATTTGCTAAGATCTCTTCCCTTAAGTGTCCTCCCAACACCTTCACACATAGAAAAAGGAGCAATTTGACTTCTTGCAACCTTTCTAGCTATATATTCATGTGGTGGTACCATTCCATCACCAAAATTATAATCACAATCTTCATCTTCTACAACAATATTTTCAACATTTTCATCACTATCCCATGAACCATTTTTCAAAAATCTACTTGATTTTTTCTTGTTATAAATCTTGGACCAATCAGGAATATTAACAGGAGCTGATGATTGCTGGTGCACTGGTGTATTTTTAGCTCTTGGAATCATTTTTGGGGCATTGGCTAATTTCCTTGAAAAACCTTTTTTTTCCTTCACATTAATAGCCCATATATCCTCTTCTTCAAAATTTTCCATTGTTTTTTCCTCTTGTTTTGTATTGCTGTGTAGCCACATAAAACCCTGTAATGAGTTAAATTTCCCAAATGAAAAAGGTTAAAACAACAGCAACAACCGACTCCTACCTTGTGAATATAGAAAAAGAAAGCAACAACAAGGTAATAAGAGTATATGAAAAAGTTTAGATTTTGTTTTAATGAGTTTAAAATCTATTAGCACTGGTATAAAAATATCTATACAGTCGGATTATTCATAAGGTAAAATTAATAAATCACTATAATATGCTTTAATCGACAATCTAATAAAAAATGAACCGAATTTAAGTTTTATGCATTAATTCAAAAATATATGTACAATCAAGTTATATATAGGATAATTATTACTAAATTACTGTAATACCCATTGATACAACAACAACAACCATCCAATGGAATCTCACAAGTAAGGTCTACGGAGGTTAGTATATACGCAGACCTTACACCTACTACTCTAAGAAGCCAAGATAAAAAAGTTGTTTCCGAGAGATCGTTGGCTCAAGAAAGGTGAAAAGAAACAAGTAATATCAAAAGATAGGGGAAGAAAGAAAGTAACAACAATCTCAAAGCCAAAAAAATAGATAGAAGGATAATAGGCATTGATAATATGATAAAAAATAAAAAAGAAAACTAACCTGCAATTATAGGCTGAATTATATTGATACTATATAAAATTCTTTACATAGTCAGATATATAGATCACAGATTTCCAAGTGCTTTATACTAAGAGCAGACTGTTGTATCAGAAGGAAAAAAAATAAGGCAAATATAGAGATGAATAAATACCAATAAAACTGAAAACTGAAGCAGAAAAAACCTAAAAAGAAAATGATGGTTTTTATGAAATTTCAGTTCCCACTATGTGTCCTCACTATAAAATAAAATGGTTTATTACTGAAAGGAACATGGGGAATATTTGGGTACATAAAAGTCCATAAGCGCCCACAGATTAAAAAAAAAAAGTTGGAAAAAAGAGTGAAAATTAAGGGCCCATGGACAATCCAATTGTCACAAGACGATAATTTTGCTGCACTACATTATTGACAAACTTTATATTAGTTGATATTAATATTTAGTCATGTTAGTATATTTAAAATCGGATAGCCCGGTGCACAAGGTATCTCACGTTCACGCAGGAGGATTGCATGCATCCCAAGGGATGTGATACAAACATCTTAACATAATACAAGCATTAATGGCTACTTCTACGTCTCGGATTCCTTTCAGAAATTTGTATATCTTTAAAATATATGGAGAATTTGTAATGTTGAAAAGACTTTTTCATTTTCGTGGAAGTATATTTTTGATAGGTACATATTAATTAGCAATAAAAATTTATCGTTAATCCTAATTAATTTGCTTGGAATGGAGGCATTGTTATTGTCGAACGTGTAAATGTACGTGCATGGTGGACAAATGGTTGTAGAAATGTAGATACATAAATCAATATTCCAAATTGAATTCTTGAAAAGCTGATTTTTTTTTTTTTTTTTTATTGGGAAAAATGGAGAGAAACAATTGGTTTAGGCAACTTTCACTGATTTCTTTATATCCTTATCCAAACTCAGGAGACAACTAAAGTTTCCATCAAAACCAGCGGAAATGATTGGTGAGTGAGAGGCGGATTCAGGATTTAGATTTTGTGAGTTTAATTTTTAAGATTTTTAATATTAAATTTATTATATTTTTAAAGTTATGCGTTCAGACCAATAATTTATTGTAATTTTAATGATTTTTTACACATAAATTTATGTTCAGCGATAAAAGTACTGGGTTCAGATAAATCCGACAAATATACTATAGTGACAATTGAAAAATAAAACTAAGGTTGGAATATGCAATGCACCTAGTTGTTGTTAACCATCAGGTATTCAGAGCATCTATAATGGGGCCTCAGGAGCATGTGTTCAAGCTTTGTGGTCATCAACGGGAACAAATGAAGAGGAGCGCAGCGCCCTCCCGCACTCGATCGATAAATCAAAACCAAAGCGGCTAGTTTCTTTTGAATGGATCACCAATAGAACTGTTGTTCTTCGTATTCTAATATCGAGACTATTTTTAAAGTTATCCATCTAATTCTAAATCAATCGTTCATTATATATATATACATACACTTGGACATGAAATAGTCTTAAATTCCCCAAATTTCCATACTTAAAAAAACATATACAAGTAGATTTATGATAATACACCAAAGATAATTACGTTAAATTGCATACACCATTAGACATATGTACTTTTACTTTAATATTTACTTGGATGCAAATATTGAATGTGAATACTCGTGCGACTTAATGTAAACATCTGTGGCTAAGTTTTTATGGTTATTTTCTCAGTGCACATAAATAAGGATATGTATTTATAAAAGAACAAATATCGAGCAAGAATAATTTTTACCTTTCATTTTTAGCCATCAAATAGATTTACACATCAAATATTGTGGTTGGGGTGGTAGGTGACCTTTCATTTTTAGCCAAACTTTTTGGGTTTGAGCCTTGGAAATAAAGTCACTTTTCATAGGAAGATTTCAACTCCTAGACTGAAATTTCCGTACGCGAATCTAAACTAATCAAACTCAAAAGGGGTGAAAAACCAAAAAACATAAAAATAAACTCAATGCGTTGTATTTAAAAGTATATCATTCTGTAATGGCGAGGGCATGATTTACCCCAATTTTAACAGCTTGTTTGGATGGTTGTTACATATCGTTTCATAATGTATCGTATCGAATTATATTGTACTGTATCGTTTGATGAATACAATGTTTGGATATATTGTATCATTTGCTGTTATTTCATGATATCACGCACCATCAATATGAAGAATAAATTTGCAATATTATAAAGAAAAATTATGATACGGGATAAAATTATAATATTAAAAGGTAAAGTAAGTGATAGAATAAAATTATTTAATAATAACGAAGGGTGAAATGAGAGAAAGAGACAAGATAACGACACGATTACATCAAATCGGTCATTACATAAAGTGACATATTTCGTTATTACGTAACGCCGTATTTAACGATGCGATACAATAAAATTTAAATACAAAGGCAATAAGGGTCAAAAACATCACTTCTCGATATTTTCTCGATAAATTTTTCAGACATTTAATCATTCTTTTTATCTTTTTATTTTATATAGTGATGACATGAATGAACTAAAATGTTGGATGGAAAAAGCATCTCATATATATAGTTGAACTGATTGATTGAGTGAACGTGAGGCACAATATGAGAGATTTCATCTTTATGTACTTTTTCTTCATCTTTTAGCCTTGTCAAGATAAGTAGGGACTTAAGCAAATGGCCATTGTCTTCATTGAAAATGTTCCCCAAATCCCATCAACTCGCACTCATCTCCCACCCACACAACAATCTTTCTTTTCCCCTTTCATTATGTAAAGGTACATGGGTTATTATTTAAATTAGGAAACCTTTCACAAGTGGCCCCTCAAGGACAGCCACTGATAGATGTAACCAAATAAATTTGGGGGGAAACAAAAAAAATAACCAAATTTACAACGATGATTGAAAAATAGTCATAGTTTCAAAAGTGATCGAAATTTAGTCATCTTTTTTTTTTTGTAAAAATAAAATCTGAACAAAACACCTTTAAAATCCAAAAAATCCAGCATAATATGTTGGAGTTCGAATTTTTTACATATGAGATTCTAGCATAATATGCTGGAATTTCATATTTTGTGCTGGAGTTACAACATAATATGTTGAAAGTTTATATGCATGAGCTCCATAATCCAGCATATTATGCTGGAGCTTTCGTGTTTTCGCTAAACTAATGGTTATTTTCCAATGACTTTGCAAACACTGACAATTTTTCGATTACCAATCTGAAAATGACTAGCCCATTCTGTTTTCACCCTAAATTTAGTGGTTATTTTTAGCAAGATAGACTCAACTTTAAAATCCTTCATCTTGTCCTAATTGGGAAGATGAGTGTCACGACCCCAATTTTCCTCTGTTTGAATTCGTGATGGCGCCTAGTCTCTAAGACTAGGTAAGCCTAACACTTGCTGATTACTAATGGAATTTAACTAATTTAACTACAATACCTTAAATAATATATGTAAAATAGCATAGTTGAACCCACAACAGTTACATAACCCCAAAATTGGTAGTACAATTAGTAATAAGCATTTCTAAAAGTAACTATATATAATGAATACATCATTGTTCCGGAGTAATAGAAAACAATAAAAATAAATACAACAGAAGCTGACTTCGGAGCCTGCAAACGTCCAGCAGGTGTACCTTGAAGTCTACAGCCGCACAAGCATAAGTCTAAAACCAACTCGATCCGAAGTACCTAGTTCTGCAGAAAAATATGCAGAATCGTATCATGAGTTCAGCATAGCGGTACCCAATAAGTATCAAGTCTAACCTCGGTAGAGTAGTGACTAGGCTTGGTCAAGACACCTACCAAAAATGTAAACATGTGTAGGATATGACATAAGCTAACAAGGAAAGAATATAAATGTAAGGCCAATAGCAGGAAGAATTCAAATTACAATCAACAGTGAAGATAAGGGGAACACGAATGGCAACAAGAAATAACAAAGTAATTAAGAAACAACATAGTCGGGGTACGGATGAAGTATGGATGTGTTCAAGTAGGGAAAACAATGACAGTTCAACCAATCAAGACATTCTGCGTACACGAATTTCAACAATCGCACTTCTTGTAATCTCATATCACAAATCACAAATTCCAAACGTTACACACATGGCACCTTGTGCCCACATTTTCCGTATCACTTTTGCACGGCAAAAACCATGTGCTATCAAGTACGTAGTATTCGTGTCAAATGCTAATAAATAATACTCGAGTGATCTATTCATTAAAATAAAGTAAAATTGCAGTTTCTGAACCAAATAGGAAATCAATGAGAAAATGAGTTTATTTTGAAAAATATTTGGGTGAAGAGAACAACATTTTCAATTGAAATAAAGCATCGGATAAGCTATTGATTTGAATATAAAATTTAATAAATTAAAATATAATAGCAATTCCCTTTTATGTAAAGTAGAAACATCAGATAAGGTAAGGAGATTAAGTTGAGAAATCAATTAAAGTGAAATATGACGACTATTAAAAATAGTAAGGTACCGAATGAAACGACGAGTTTTAACTTAAGGGTCACATAAGGTAAGCATGTTATTAATTCTTTTATTTAAAATTGTTGTGTTACTAACAATTCAACAGGGTATGTGATAATGACTCAACGTAGTAAATTTATCTTGAAAATTAATTCACCAAAATAATAGCAATAGGAAAGGAAAACGTGAAATAACGGCAAAGCAGTAAACTAATGAAAATACTCAATCCTCGAAAACCAGTAAAAAGCCAGAAATACCAATCCTCAAAGTTTCGTAAGAAAGAACCGAAGCTAACACAATACAACAAGGAATACAAAACACACAAATTATTGCAGTGCGCAACCCGAGTACAAGACGATACTCCCTTATTCCATCATATAAATATAAGTAATAATAAGTAGATATATATATATATATATATATATATATATGTTGCGGCGTTGATAAGTGAGGATTTAGACTATTTATTAGTGTCTTTTGGCTTTTGTTTTAGTCCAAAAATATTTAAAGGTATTCCCGAAAACTAATGAAATGTGCTTACTTGCAGGAGTATTGGAAAATGAGCCACTACGATAAAATCCAACTCAAAAAGGAGTGATATGAACAAGGACAAACCGTAGATTTCTATCTGCGGCCGCAGATTGTGAAGGAAAATTAGCAGAGCTCCAGTGCAAAGTGCAGACCGCACAATAATTATGCGCCGTAGAAGCCAAAGTTTAGAAAGATCAATTTCAAGGTCAAAAAGAAATACGGACCACACTATAATTGTGCGGCCGCAGAAATCAACTATGTGACCGCACTCAGGACAAAGAAAGAGTTCCTTTGCACGAGTAAGAAACCGATGTATTTACACGGGTCGCCCTCGTTCTGTATATGATAAAAATTTCTCGTATCCTTTTTCGTGGATTAGCATCTCGAGGTCCTTTGATGGGCATAAAGAAATCTTCTTGGTAGCAACCACCAAACCAATAGAACAAGGGTTAGCTCTGCAGCAGGTCTACAAGCAAGGTAAGTAGGTCCATTACCAGCCTGCTCCGGACCGAAAAGACCTAACGGACTAATCCCTTATCAAGGATCGTAGATGCTAACGGGGCAGGAATCGAAGTGGGGGACCCCTCTACCGCTTGTGTCTATCTCCTGTCTAGTATGCTCTCCAGACATAGACTATGTACAGGGTAGTACTCTTGGAAAAATAGAATACCACCGCGTGAACATAACATTTAGTTATTTAGGTGATATTTCGAGATCGAATTCCTCCCAGGAACACATGAAACAAAGATATGAACTGGGTAAATAGAAATGGAAAAGAGGTGTGGTCCACAGAAGATCCCAGTGCGACCGCATCCAGAATTGTGCGGACCACAGAACATGAGAGATGCGGCCGCAGAGTCAACTCCTGCCAAGAGCTGAAGAGAAGTGCGGATCGCACACAGAATTGTGCGGCCGCAGAACCTCCGAAAGGGAATTTTGTCCGAAAATTTCAGCTTTGTATAAATAGACTTCTTTCACGAAATTAGGTCAAGTTTTGAATATTGAAAAGTCTGTAGCCGTTTTTGTTTACCCTTTTTGGCAACTTTAGCTTATATTAGTGATTTAACATTGGGATTTCATATTTTAATCTTGAAATATGAGTTTTATCATCTTTTCTTCTTTATTTTCTTCAATACCTAATATGAGTAGCTAGATATTTAGCTAGGGTTGTGACCCAACCCTAGTGTGTGAACCTAGTGGGTGTTTGATTTAGGGCTTGTTTATGGTTGGATTTTTATTATTTAGACTTGTTCTTGCTTTAATTGTAGAATTAATGGTTGCAAACATTAGTTCATGCCTATTTTACTTGGTCTCTACTTGAGAAAGAGAAACTTAATCTAGGTAAACTTGACTAACAAAAATTTGGGATGAAATCAAGAGATTGATAGTCCCAATTAAAGAGTTGAACCTAGAGATAGTAAAACCCGACTTGAGAATTTTATCAACTGTGTTATTCAATGCCCATTTGGACTTGAAAAAGCCAAATTGGGCAAAACCACTCTCTTACCGAGAGGTATTGAGTGAGTAATTATATGTTGATAGCTATAATACACCCGACCAAATAAACACGTTTTAAAGCTCACAACTTGTTAGTCAAACACCTAGGTGACGGTCATAGCCCTAGGGCTTTTACATTATTTGAAAAATTACAACAAAAATAATATTCTCTAGTTTTATATCTTAGAATTGTGATCTTTAGCGTAAATTTAGAAGTAAAAACAAAACCATATTTGTGGAAGTGCAATCAAGATACTTCACGTGCTTTATCGAAATATATACCACTAATCCCATCTCTGCCCCTATGGATTCGATGCCGGCTCCCTGTTGGGTATTATTATTGCAATCGATCGTTTCACAATCCTAAATAGAGGTGTGACTTCGAGGAGATCAATTTTTAGCGTCATTGTCCAGGAGCTAAAAACGGATTTAGCTATATATTTGGTTTTGTGTGTAAATTGTCTTCTTTTCCTTTTGTGTTACTAATCTTTCTGGTGAAATAATTGTAGGTGCAACAATTACTCTCAACAACAATGAGCCTCTCGGAAACATGCTGCCACATCTCTTTTTTCTCCCGGTAAGGGTAATAAGAGAGTTTTTCCATTTTAAGTGACATTATTCGATTTTGGGATTTATTTTATTTATTCAGAGTCGTCACCGAAATTTTCTATGGTTTTCCGAGACACCATTTATTTTAATATCCCAAATCGAGAAAATTTTTGGCTCTGTTTTAAAATTTTTTTGGCTCTGTTTTAAAAATGTTTGCGAACCAGAAAACCAAGTAAGGAATTCGGTTAACCCGGGAGAAGGTGCTAAGCACTCCCGAATTCCGTGGTTCTAGCACGGTCGTTTAACTATTAATATTTGGCCTAATTATCTAATTATTTACATATTTTAAACCTGTTGTGATTTTTAGCCTTTTTCACTTTTTAGCCGCTTTTAATATTTTAAACAATTATGGAGTTTATTTAAACAAGTCGCGATGTCGCTCACTTGTTGTTTATGTACATATCGCAAATCATGCCACGTGAAATGCACCCGTGATTCACAATATATTTTATTATTATTATTCAAAGCTATGGCCGGGTCACATGAAATGCACATCCGAATAGTATTTACGTATCACGACCATGCCACAGGAATCCTACCCATGGTCACGATGATTTATTATTAATCGTGTCTAAAGAAACTAGTGAATTTGAATTATTTTCCTAATCTTTGAGATTAATGTGAGACCCTTAATTATGGAAGTCATTCGTGAAAATGGGTTAGCTATTGATTCATTAACAAACTCAAATCCTTACGACTTGTTAACAATTGTGCATTCAGCATCACTAAAATCTTAATCAACTTTCACTTTAAACTTGACAAAACGACAAAATTAATGCATAAAAAGAATACACTCTACGTAGATACCTATAAAAACTTTCAAAATATAAGGAACTCACTTTAACCATTAGATCTATTTTTCTTTAAATAAAATCCATCAAAACAACATCTAAACAAAATTACCAATTTTGAGAAGAGTTGGCCAGAACCTCCCCATCTAAAGTATTTCAAAGATGAAATATTCTTACTATATTTTTTAAACAAACAATATTGGGATTGATGCTATGAAAATTGCAGCAAACTCGTTCTTGACAGATCCGATCGGGTGTTCATAATCTGGAGTAAAAGGATTCGAACCTTTGCATGCCGGTACCAAAAACCGATGCCTTACCACTTGGCTATACTCCATAGGCCTGTTTTGGACGGTAGGAACGGGGAGAGGGGGAAGGGAGAAGCAGGGCTCGAAGAACGAGCCGTGCAAGGACGCGGGGATATAACAAGTAAGCAGCAAGGTTCTCCCCTTAGGACCGACTACAACAAGCTCACGACTCTAATAGAAAGAAAGGGTTTCGTTTCTTTGGACCACTGGCCATCTGCCGGGAGTTTCGGGTTTAATACCGAGGCTCATCCTTGATTTCATGAAATGCTTCCTTCGCTTTCACCAGCCATTTATGTTACTAAGATTCAAATAATAGAATTCAGACTTTGTCACATGCTGAGTAAATGAACGACATTTTTGGTTCATGCACAAATTGGTCGAAGTTGTAGATTCCAATCAACATAATAATCTCTAAAATTAAACATAATTTCATGCTAGACCAAATCTGAAAATTTCAGTTTAAAGAAGACATACCTAATTGTACAAGGTCCAAATCTAGAAGCAAAGAAAAGCCAAATGAAGGCTAAATTCAGCAAGGTGGAGCTCAACAATTCCACGACTCCAAAAAATAGCTTGACAACAGTGAAATTTAACAGCAGTAATATAGCCTTAAAATTTCCAAATAAAGGCTCATAAATTGATACAAACTAGAGCTCAACATTTTTCTTTGGTTATTTTTAGAGCTTTTACTGTTTTTTCCAGCTCTGTCGTCGATTTCTCAAGTTACAAACTCGTGTGTGTTCATGAGAATTTCAGATGATGGATTATGTGTGTATGTTATGAGTGTGTAGACAAGAATGAACGAGATGAGAGAGTGTGAGTGTAGGGAAAGGGGGTGGCGGCTGTTGAGAGGGTGAGCAAGAAGACAGGGGAGGGAACGACGCTGGTCTTGGGAATTAGGGGGTCCATTTTCTTAATTAGGTCTAGGTCTAGATTTTAGAAAAGTGGGGTTTTTAAAGAGGGGGTAATTGTGGGCTTGGGATTTTGGGCCTTAAAATTGGGTCAATTTGAAATAAAAAGCCAAATTGTTCTTTCAAAAACGGCCACCCTACTACTAATTGAATTTATTTTGCAGAAAACTAGTTAGCATTCTAATTAATTAGACTAATTGATTAATACTAATGAATATTTTTGTGACTTTTTATATATTAACCTATCAATTAAAGAGTGATTAATTCCTAAAGATGCAAATTAAACCTAAGATGGCATGAAATGAAAATATGATATTTTTTATAATTTTTCTATGATTTTAAAGTATTAAACCTACATGAAATGCAACTAAATAGAGAAAAACTCCTAAAATTCATAGAAAATTATTTTTGGATAATTTTTAGGAGTAATTTCCATGCGGGGCAAAAATTGGGTTTCACAGCTTCCCCTCTTTGCTCGAGAACATGAAGAGTTTTCGGGCAAAGATAAAGTGAGCAACTACAAGCAATTTTTGCCCGTTTGGTACTGCATTTGGAAGTATTTTGAAAAAGTTTGACCGAACCTTGCTTCAGAGGTTGCCTACATATCCTTGGCTATAAAGAAATCAGGTCGGTGTTGTTCTGGAAGTTTTGGTAGCTGGGACTACCGGGAAGCTGTGATTTCGCTGCTGTTGCCGCTTCTTACTGCTTGCTGAGCTCCTTATTACACCAAAATCAAAAATGCAAAAGACTAAACTAAACCATTTAACTACGAGTTACAAGATTCCTATCTATGAGTCTTCTGAAGCTTGATCTTAAGTCTTGGCTGCTTCTTTATATAGACTCCGATCTGAATCTTGATGCTTGTTAATTATAGGTGTTGGTTCAATCTTCTTCTGCTTTTCGGATAGAGAATGGGCATGCATAGCTTGTGACTTCAATTTGTCTTGAGCAGTCCACATCTTTTCTGCTTCTGTACTTTGGGGTCCAACTTTTTTTTCTTTTCTTTTCTTTTCTCTTATTCTGAATTGAGATGTTTCTTTTGGTCGTCTTGAATCCATTGTAACCTGCGCAAAATCAAAACAAACGAACAAATTTTCTGCCCCAGTTTTCACTAGGAAAATTTCGTGAGTTATTTTAACGAAATCTATGCTACTTCATTATTGAAAGAAATGAAAAGTCGAGAATGGTGTACCCGGAGTTATTTTAGACTAGGGAGTGGATACCCTATGCCTAAAAAGTAAAATCAACTAGGGATTGGAGACACTATGTTGGAAAAGATCGACAGGTTATGTTGTCGTCAAGAAAAGATCACCGGGTTATGCCGGTGTCTGAGGGGAGGATCAACGGGTTATGCCGTTGTCAAGAAAGAGATCACCAGGTTATGCTTGTGTCTGGAAAGGTCAACATGTTATGTTGTTGCCGGGAAAAAGATATCAATGGGTTATGTCGGTGTCTGGGGGGAGGATCAAACTGTTGTCAAGAAAGAGATCACCAAGTTATGCTGGTGTCTGGAAAGGTTAACAGGTTATGTTCTTGCCGGGAAAAAGATATCACTGGGTTATGCCAGTGTCAGGAAGCGATCAACAGGTTATGCTGTTGTCAGAAAAAGATCACCAGGTTATGCCGGTGTCTGGAAAGGTCAACAGGTTATGCTGTTGCCTGGGGAAAAGGGATCACTGGGTTATGCCAGTGTCAGGAAGCGATCAACAGGTTATGATGTTGTCAGAAAAAGATCACCAGGTTATGCCGGTGTCTGGAAAGGTCAACAGGTTATGCTGTTGCTTGGGGAAAAGAGATCACCGGATTATGCCAGTGTCAGGAAGTGATCAACGGGTTATGTTGTTGTCAAGAAAAGATCACCAGGTTATGCCGGTGTCTGGAAAGATCAACAGGTTATGTTGTTGCCTGAAAAAGAGATCACTGGGTTCTACCAGTGTCTGGAAAGGTCAGGTTATATTGTTGCCTGGGGAAAAGAGATCACTGGGTTATGACAGTGTCGGGAAGTGATCAACAGGTTATGATGTTGTCATAAAAAGATCACCAAGTTATGCCGGTGTCTGGAAAGGTCAACAGGTTATGCTGTTGCCTGGGGAAAAGAGATCATTGGGTTATGCCAGAGTCAGGAAGTGATCAACGGGTTATGTTGTTGTCGAGAAAAGATCACCAGGTTATGCCGGTGTCTGGAAAGGTCAACAGGTTATGCTGTTGCCTGGGGAAAAGAGATCATTGGGTTATGCCAGAGTCAGGAAGTGATCAACGGGTTATGCCGTTGTTAGGAAAAGAAAAGATCACCAGGTTATGCTGGTGTCAGCTAGGGAATGGGACCCTATGTTGGAAGAAACATCGACTAGGGAGTGTATACCTATGTAGGCATCAACTAGGGAGTGTTTACCCTATGTTGGAAAATAAAATCAACTAGGGATTGGAGACCCTATGTTGGAAAATGAGACCACAGAATTGTGTACCTATGCTAAAATGAATCAAGAAGGATTTTTTGTTTTTTCAATTTGTTTTTTTGAGAAAATCATTCTTTTAGACAAATTTCCCAAATGCTTATTTTCTGAGGACATAAATAAACTATTTTTTAAAACAAGACCTCTCCTTTTTTTTTAAAATAAAAATAAAAATTATCCTAGGAGAAAATTCATCAGAATAGGTTTTCTTGTCTTAGGAGAAAGATTCATCAGACTAAGACGTCTATCCTAGGAGAAAGTTCATCAGACTAGGTTTTTTTTTGGTATCTTAGGTGAAAGATTCATCAGACTAAGATTTCTATCCTAGGAGAAAGTTCATCAGACTAGGTCTTCTATCTTAGGAGAAAGATTCATCGAACTAAGATTTCGATCCTAGGAGAAAATTCATCAGACTAGGCCCATTTTTTTTTTCTTTTTCTTTTTTTATCTTAGGAGAAAGATTCATCAGACTAAGATTTCTGTCCTAGGAGAAAATTCATCAGACTAGGTGTTTTTATTATCTTAGGAGAAAGATTCATCAGACTAAGATTTTGATCCTAGGAGAAAATTCATCAGACTATGCTCGTTTTTATTATCTTAGGAGAAAGATTCATCAGACTAAGATTTTGATCCTAGGAGAAGGTTCATCAGACTAGGTCTTCTATCTTAAGAGAAAGATTCATCATACTAAGATTTCGATCCTAGGAGAAAATTCATCAGACTAGGTCTTTTTTCTTTATTTTGGTATCTTAGGAGAAAGATTCATCAACTAAGATTTCATTCCTAGGAGAAAGTTCATCAGACTAGGTCTTCTATCTTAGGAAAAAGATTCATCAGATTAAGATTTCGATCCTAGGAGAAAGTTCATCAGACTAAGATTTATGTCCTAGGAGAAAGTTCATCAGACTAGGTTTTTTTTTCTTTTTTTTTTTGGGGTATCTTAGGAGAAAGATTCATCAGACTAAGATTTCTGTCCTAGGAGAAAATTCATCAGATTAGGTCTTTTTTTTGGTATCTTAGGAGAAAGATTCATCAGATTAAGATTTTTATTGGGAGAAAATCCATCAGACTAGGACTTTTTATCCTAGGAGGAAAAATGTGAAGAGCAATGGCAACATTTTATGCACACTAGCAAGACAAATAAAGGCAAAGATTTGAGAAACTTCACTTTGTCGGCTCTTCTCTTCTCTTTTTCTTCTTTTTTTTTTTTGGTTTTTGAACCAACTTACTTGCACTGCTTTGTTCCTGTTTCAAATAAAGAAAATTTTGTCAGTTTTAAAAATGGTGGTCGGTTTGTGGCCTTGAGTCCTGAGCAACTTGGCTTTTGCTCAATCAACTTGAGTCTGCCTCAAGAGACTTTTATTCTGCACCAACTCTGATAATTTCACACCTGGTACCATTTGTATTTGTGGCTCAGTCAGACTTATCCCAATAGGAGATCTTTGTTTAGGCAACATTTTCTGATATCTTGAATGGCTTCTTGCCTTTTGGAGCAATTTGACTGTCAGAGGGAATCACCAGTTATCTTTGCTTGCGCCAAGTAGGCTGACAAGGGTCTTTTGGGGGAAATCCTCTGCATGAATCCTCAATGCATATTTACTGTAACATTGAATTGCTGGCCAAATTCATTTTTGTGCAATTGAAAAGGTGATAGCAGATTTTGAAATCTTTTCTTGCTTGTTTTGACAAGGACTGACTCAGAGTGAAGGACACAATGATTCAAAAAAGCAAGTATTAACAAGCAATGCCCCTGTCGGAAGGACAGAAGGACTTAACGGCCTGATCTATCAAACTGATCTAATATTTCTTTTTACCATTCTTATGACCTTTGAAGTCGGGCTTGTTCGTACCAATCCTTCGCATCAGCTTCACGACTCACTATCGACTAGTGGTGCCTCGGGGGGGTTTCACCAACAAGTCTCTCTCATTTATTCATCTCTACTTACCGTCGTCTCACAATGCCCGTGAGGGTTTTCACTAGTAAGACTCTCTCATTTTTCTTTTTTTATTTGCCTTTTTTTTTTTTGAGTGAGAACCATGATCATGTCCTTCATAAACCACTGCTCATTGCGGATTTCCCTTGGCATTCTCAAAACTGATCAGGAAGTTTTGTTTGAAGGCTTTTGGATCCGGTTAGAAAGAAAGGACGGCATGAAGGCTCAAAGTGATGGGGTTGTAGACTTACAGCTCTTGGAATCGACGCTTTCAAAAGTGAAATAAAATTTCTGCCCCAGTTTTAGCTACTTGGGATTTTTCTAGATTTTTTTTTTTGAATTTCTTTTGAAACTTATTTGGTTTGACCGAACTGTGTAAGGCTGCCTACGTATCCTATTTTTTTTAAGAAATCAGGTCTAACGTAGTTCAGACATCTGACCTAACTATTTTTCATCTTTCTTTTTCTCATGTTTTTCTTCTTTTCCTTTTTCTCTTTTTCTCTTTTTTTTTTCTGCTTTAGAAACAGGTTGCCCCAATTTTATTTTTTGGGGGCATGGACCTTTGACTGTTCTTTCTCTTTTTTTTTCCGCTGCACTTTTTAAGAGTTGCCCCAGCTTGTACTCTTGGGGCATGGACTTTTCTTTTCATTTCCATTTTTTTTGGACTTTTAACTTTAAACTTGATTCCAAAAGAGGGTTGTCAAAGAAAAATGACACCGGCTCAAAAAGGGGTAGAGAAGGGTATAAAGTATTTAGATAGCAGAAAAAGGGCCTCCCAGCCTCGAGAACGCCAAAACATATTATCTTTTTGCGATCATAGCATTGATGAACATATTGCTTTTTAATTCTTTTTCAGTGTAAAGTTGTATGAGCAATACTTTCCTCGTAGTTAACGGCCATTATCAATTTGGGTGACTTTTTCTTGGGTTTTGTCTTGATGTAGAAGATGTATTTTGCCACTAAACTGATCCATTTCAAGTTGTCTAGAATACACCTTCTTTTACAAACACTTTTTATCTTTTAATGCTAAACAGACTTCAACCCGTCTGATCGTCCTTAAGTCCGCTCTTCTTACTGATTCAAAAGGTAGAGATCCTACACTTCCATGAGCATGATTGCTTTGGTTCCATGCAAACTTGGCTCATGTTTATTTTCCAAATGTTTCATGTCTTTGTTCATCTTCAAAAGTGCCTCTTTCTCACTTATCTCATTCAAGCTTAAATCAATTTTCGAAGATCTGGCCAAAATTTCCGCATGCATGTCATGCCACTAGAACTAGAGTTAAAAAAACTATGCACAAAATGGACACAAAATGAGTGATTGCCCTTTTTTGCTTTTTTTTTTTAATAAAGGATAGAAAGGTTCGATAGCATAAAAAGTAGAAGAAAAGACGACAAAATAAGCTACCATGGCTAAAAGAAGAGTGACTTTCCAGTTGCTAAGCGACATCTTAGCCACAAAGCTGCACATCAGCACTACTATGGCATTCATCCATTTTTATTGTTATGGATTCAGCACTCAAATTTTAACTTTTGATCAAACTGTTCCCCATTTTGGCTGTCGGATTTCAGGATTGACAACATGGAAATTTTTATAGTAACTAATTTTCCAAAGAACTTGGACGACTTCTCATGTCTCCCCATCATCAAATCATCCCGAGCAGGCCATGTCCTATTGCTCAAATTTGGTAGAGTCAACCCCACATTTGCCTCCATTTTTAATTTTCACTGCCAACTCGCCTACTTGCGTTTTCGTTACTTTGGATCAACGATAGTGGTGCTTGTTCCATTGCAAACCAACAAACCGACCACCTTTAATTGGCTTTTACTTTAAAAAAAAACAAGCATGTTAGAATAATCACTCTTATTTTTTCCTCTCTTTTCTTTTTTCTTCTTTTCTCTCATTTTTTCGCTCTCTCTCTTTAATTTTTTTTTAGCTATGATCGAATCCGATGAGGATTGCCTACGTATCATGACGCCGCATGAATCAGATCTTGCATAGTTCGGGAAGATCAGGAATAAAGAAAATAAACTAACTCTTTTTTTTTGAATTTTCAATTTTTTTCTTAATTTCTGAAAGATAGACTTATAAAGAAGAAAGAAAATATTTTTTGATTTCGATTCCTTTTTTTTTTGGAATTTCGAAAGAAAAAAACTTCTAAAGAAGAAAGAAAATATTTTGGATTTTTTGGACCTTTATGTTAAAATTATGAAAGACTTCTAAAGAAAATATTTTTTGAATCTTGAATTTTCTTTTCAATTTCCGAAAGAAAAACTTCTAAAGAAGAATGAAAATATTTTTGAGTTTTTAGAAGAAATTAAAAGAAAATATTTTTGTATTTTTTAAAAATTAGGGCCTAAAAGAAAGACTTTCTATAGAAGGAAGTGAAGGAAATATTTTTGAATTTTTTTTTTGAAAATTGTGGAAAATAAAAAAAAGGTAGAAAATATCTTTTTGGGATTTTGGTTTGATTTGTCTTTTTTTTTCGAATGAAAGACACTTACAAAGGAAATATTTTTGGGTTCTAAAACTCTTTTTTTCCAATCTTTTATTTGTTTGAAATTTCCTAAGAAAAGACTCCTAAAGAAGGAATTATAGGAAAATATTTTTGGATTTTTAATAAACATTGGGGAATCAAAGAAAGACTTTTCTAAACAAGGAAGGAAAGAAAAATATTTTTAGATTTTTTTAAAAATTGAGGGCCGGAACCGATGAGGTTTGCCTACGTATCTCACATCCGGTGAGAATCAGACCCGCGTAGTTCTGCCAGTTTTGACGGAACCGGGAAAACATGACTTTTGAAGACATTCACTTATTTTCTTTATCTTTTTTTTTCGGGAGAGTTTCAGCATTTTTCAAATACCTACCTCTCACACTTGATTTTTCTTTTTGATTTTTTTTTATTTTCTTTCCCATTCTAGAAGCCAGTCAACATGCAAGCCGAAATAAACAGATACGCAAGTAGCACGTAAGATGCATCAGGATGGTTTTTTAAATTGGGTACACATGTCCTAGACGGACACAACCCCTGTGTTGAGTCCCCAAAGTCAAATGCTCATGATGCAAACAAACGTTCCTACTAAGGATTCGGCGTGAGGCTATGTCATTCTAGGTTTGAAACCTGTGGTGTATTGTTCTAGACCTGGCTTACCCGAGCGGACAGCTTGAGCCGAGAGGGGTCAGCTTACCGGGAATACAGAAGCTTCACTGGCTTGCAACTTTTTCGAACCTCGTTCTAAAATTTGGATATGACTCTAACAGAAAAAAGTCACACGAAGTGCACACTTCCCAGATGATTTAGGAGACTCAGAGAAAAGAGGGTTTCGTAACAATTTATATACAGTTCAGATAATATCAAAGCGGTAAAAAGCGACATTTAGCACATTAAGTTCAAACATGTAAAATCAGATAATAAAATCCAAATATAATAGTTATTCTAAGCTCGAATTCTGAACCTTGAACCAGAGATTCTGGATCCCAATCCCCAGCAGAGTCGCCAGAGCTGTCACACCTCTTTTTTCTCCCAGTAAGGGTAATAAGGGAGTTTTTCCACTTTAAGTGACATTATTCGATTTTGGGATTTATTTTATTTATTCAGAGTCGCCACCCGGATTTTTTACGGTGTTCCGGGACACCATTTATTTTAATATCCCAAATCGAGGAAATTTTTTATTTTGTTTTAAACTGCGAACTAGAAATCCAAGTAAGGAATTCTGTTAACCCGGGAGAAGGTGTTAGGCACTCCCGAATTCCGTGGTTCTAGCACGGTCACTTAACTATTAATATTTGGCCTAATTATCTAATTATTTACATATTTTAAACCTATTGTGCTTTTTAGCCTTTTTCACTTTTTAGCCGCTTTTAATATTTTAAACAATTATGAAGTTTATTTAAACAAGTCGCGATGTCGCTCACTTATTGTTTATGTACATATCGCAAATCATGCCACGTGAAAAGCACCCGTGATTCACAACATATTTATTATTATTTATTATTCAAAGTTATGGCCGGGTCACATGAAATGCACACCCGAATAGTATTTATGTATCACGATCATGCCACGGGAATTGTACCCATGGTCACGATGATTTATTATTAATCGTGCCTAAAGAAACTAGTGCATTTGAATTATTTCTTAATCTTTGAGATTAATGTGAGACCCTTCATTATGGAACTCATTCGTGAAAATGAGTTAGCTATTGATTCATTAACAAACTCAAATCCTTATGACCCGTTAACAATTTTGCATTCAGCATCACTAAAATCTTAATCAACTTTCACTTTAAACTTGACAAAACGACAAAATTAATGCATAAACAGAATACACTCTACGTAGATACCTATAAAAACTTTCAAAATATAAGAAACTCACTTTAACCATTAGATCTATTTTTCTTTAAATAAAATCCATCCAAACAGCATCTAAACAAAATTACCAATTTCGAGAAGAGTTGGCCAGAACCTCCCCATCTAAAGTATTTCAAAGATGAAATATTCTTAGTATCTTTTTAAAACAAATAATATTGGGATTGATGCTATGAAAATTGCAGCAAGTTCATCAACCATTTATGTTATTAAGATTCATATAATAGAATTCACACTTGGTCACATGCTGAGTAAATGAACGGCATTTTTGGTTCATGCACAAATTGGTTGAAGTTGTAAATTCCAATCAACATAAGATAATCTCTTAAATTAAACATAATTTCATATTAGACCAAATCTGAAAATTCCAGGTTTAAGGAAGACATACCTAATTGTACAAGGTCCAAATTTAGAAGCAAAGAAAAGACAAATGAAGGCTAAATTCAGCAAGTTGGAGCTCAACAATTCCACGACTCCAAAAAACATCTTGACAATAGTGAAATTTAACAGCAGTAGTATAGCCTTAAAATTTCCAAACAAAGGCTCATACATTGATACAAACTGGAGCTCAACATTTTTCTTTGGTTATTTTTAGAGCTTTTACTGTTTTTTTCAGCTCTGTCGTCGATTTCTCAAGTTACAAACTCGTGAGTGTTCATGAGAATTTCAGATGATGGATTACGTGTGTATGGTATGAGTGTGTAGACAAGAATGAACGAGATGAGAGAGTGTGAGTGTAGGGAAAGGGGGTGGCGGCTGTTGAGAGGGTGAGCAAGAAGACAGGGGAGGGAACAACGCTGGTCTTGGGAATTAGGGGGTCCTTTTCTTAATTAGGTCTAGGTCTAGATTTTAGGAAAGTGAGATTTTTAAAGAGGGGGTAATTGCGGGCCTGGGATTTTGGGCCTTAAAATTGGATCAATTTGAAATAAAAAGGCCAAATTGTTCTTTCAAAAACGGCCACCCTACTACTAATTGAATTTATTTTGCAGAAAGACTAGTTAGCCTTCTAATTAATTAGACTAATTGATTAATGTTAATGAATATTTTTGTGACTTTTTATATATTAACCTATCAATTAAAGAGTGATTAATTCCTAAAGATGCAAATAAACCTAAGATGGCATGAAATGAAATATGACAATTTTTATGATTTTTCTATAATTTTAAAGTATTAAACCTACATGAAATGCAACTAAATAGAGAAAAACTCCAAAAATTCATAAAAATTTATTTTTGGATAATTTTTAGGAGTAATTTCCATGCGGGGCAAAAATTGGGTGTTCACACATACCATTGGGGGATGTGGACGTGGAAGATGACCAAGTTGAAGAGGTTATTCTTGAACCTCAAGCAAATAGATGAGGCCGACCGCCTCAAGACAATGTTCCCGTTCCACCTCCCCCCACTAAGAGCGGCTCCACACCGGGTGTTGTCGAATGAAGGATATGTAAGTGCCATAGTCCCGCCCCGCATTAGTGTGGGCAACTTTCAAATCACAAATGTTATGTTCACATTGCTAGAGCAACGGGGATTCTTCACCGGCGCTTCAAGTGAAAATGCGTACAAACACTTGAAGAGGTTTGTGGACACTTGCTGGGGGAGTAAACATACAAACATCTACAAGGATGCTTTAAGATTGAGGCTATTTCCCTTCTCTCTATGGGGAAAAGCCTTGGATTAGTTAAAAAGAGTGCCAAACCATTCCACATGTGATGAATTGGCGGAGAAATTTATTTTCAAGTTCTTTTCTCCCGGCCATATGGCTACTCTTAGAGACGATATTCTAGCATTCAAATAATAACCCAATGAGCCTTTGCATGAGATATGGGAGAGGTACCGAACTATGGTGAAAGAGTTTCCAAACAATGATATGACGGAGGCAATGATTCAACAAACTTTCTATCGGGGGATCAATACTACCAATCAATGCGTGGTCAACCAACTTGCCAGTGGAAATTTCATGACAACACCATATGAAGAAGCTTTTGATATCTTAGAAGAAATGGTGGATACTTCATCGGCATGGCAAAGTAGAGAAAATGTTCCTCAAGGTGATCCAAGCATGATTCAACTACATAAAGAATTGCATGATCATGGGCAAGCAATTTACGAGTTGACCACCATAATGAATCAATTAGTCAATGCTCAACTTCAACAAATACAAGGTCCTAATCAAGTCAATGCAATGGAGGGAGTTAATATGATGGTAAACAAGAGATGGCAAAAGGGTCCTCAAGTGCAAAACCGTGCTGAACATTATGTGCAAGAAGATTGTGAGTTTGATCAAGATGAATCTTACAATGAACAAGAGGAGGAAGTACAATATGTGAAAAACTTCCAAGGGCAAAGAAAAAACTCTCAAGTCCCGAATCAACAACAATGGCGATATCAAGGTAATCAAGGGAATTGGAATTCTAGCAACCAAGGCAATTGGAATGGTGGTAACAACCAAGGTAATTGGAACAATCAAAACAATCAAGGAAATTGGAATAGTCAAAATAACCAAGGCAATTGGGGTGGAAATAGTCAAGGATATTGGGGAGGCAACAACCAAGGGGGATGGAACAATAACCAAGGAAATCGGGGGTCGAGTTTTCAAAGGCCCCAGATGTATCAACAACCGAGCAACCCGCCTCCTTATCCTTTCCATGGTCCAAGATCTTCCAACAATGAGATGGGGCGAATTGAGAACATGTTCAAACAAATGATGGAGAATAATGCCGACTCTGATGCTCAACTAGCCTCCCACAACACTTTAGTTTGCAATTTGGAATTTAAATGGGGGAAAATCTCGCAAGCTTTAAACACTCGGCCTAAGAGGGCACTACCAAGTGACAAGGTGGTGAACCCAAATGGTGGGAACAACACTAGACATGCCACGACCGTTACAACAAGGATTGGAAAAGGTGGGGATGCCCCCACCTCAAGTCAAAGGAAAATTGTGGATGATGAACAAGTGATACAAGAAGATGAGATTCCGAACAATGTGGTGCAAGCAAATGACAAAGTAAGAATTGATATTGATGACAATATGGAGGAGACTCAAGAGGAAGTGAAACTGTATGGGGAGCACATTGTTGACATACCGGAACCGGTAGTGCCAAAGTCTAAGGCACAATGCCAAGGCCTCCTCCTCCATACCCTCAAAGGCTTGCCAAGAAAAATGGCGAGTATCAATTCAAAAAGTTCATTGACATGATGAAGAGTTTGTCTATTAATGTGCCGTTGGTTGAGGATTTGGAGAAAATGCCCGGTTATGCAAAGTTCATAAAGGACTTGGTGACAAAGAAGCGGTCGATGAATTATGAAACTATAAAGATTACTCATCAAGTGAGTGAAATTGTGCACTCAATGGCTCCTAAATTGGAAGATCCCGATGCTTTCACCATCCCTTGTACCATTGGAAGTGCCGAATTTGCTAAAGCTCTTTGTGATCTTAGGGAAAGTATCAATTTGATGCCCTATTCAGTTTTCAAGACTTTGGAAATTGGTCAACCAAGACCCACATCTTTGAGATACAAATGGGTGATCGTACCATGAAGAGACCGTTGGATATTATTGATGATGTGTTGGTTCGTGTTGATAAATTCATTCTCTCGGCGGACTTAGTGATTCTTGATTGTGAAGTGCGCTATGAGGTACCCATTATTCTGGGTAGACCTTTCGT
This sequence comes from Nicotiana knightiana, assembly GCA_005239525.1. NCBI lineage: Eukaryota > Viridiplantae > Streptophyta > Magnoliopsida > Solanales > Solanaceae > Nicotiana > Nicotiana knightiana. Next base: position 82,479 of record ML372486.1, read on the forward strand.
GCTACTGGGAAGGCTCTTGTTGATGTGGAAGCCGGTGAACTCACTGTCCGAGTGGGTGATGAAAAGGTAGTTTTCCATTCAAATCTATGAACCAACCGAATATCAGTGAAGTTTGTTCGTTTGTGGACTTGGTGACCGATGTGATTATTGATGATAATAGTGCCACAATGAATGTTGATGATACATTGGAGGCCGTTTTTCTTAACCTTGATGATGACGAGAAGGATGGCTATGTAGAATGTGTGAATGCATTGCAAGAAATAGGGTCATACACTTATGAACTCAGAAAATTGTCCTTGGATCTTGAAAATCAGAAGACTCCTCCAACAAAGCCCTCAATCGAGGAGCCTCCCACTTTGGAGTTAAGGCTATTGCCTCCGCATTCAGGTATGAATTCCTTGGCCTTTGTTATACTTTACCGGTTATTCTTTCCTCTTGTTTGACTAACGTGCAGGTAGACTCCACATTGGTGGTGCTACAAAAGAGGAAGAAAGCTATCGGATGGACGTTGGAAGATATTCGGGGTATACGCCGCGTATTTTGCATGCACAAGTATATTTGTAGGAGGATGCCAAACCCTCTGTTGAAAATCAAAGGAGGCTAAATGAATTAATACAACAGGTGGTCAAAAAGGAGATCATAAAGTGGTTGGATGTCGGGTTGTTTACCCTATTTTCGATAGTTCGTAGACTTCTTCGGTGCAATGTGTCCCAAAGAAAGGGGGCATGATGGTGGTTACTAATGACAAGAACGCGTTGATTCCTACAAGAACAGTGACCGGGTGGAGAGTGTGTATGGACTATCGCAAGCTCAACAAAGTCACAAGGAAGGATCATTTCCCACTTCCCTTCCTAGATCAAATGCTTGATAGGTTGGCCGGTCATACTTTCTATTATTTCCTTGATGGGTATTCCGGGTACAATTAAATTCTTATTGCTCCGGAGGATCAAGAGAAGACTACTTTCACATGTCTTTATGGCACTTTCGCATTCTCGCAGATGTTATTTGGGTTATGCAATGCACCAGCGACTTTTTAAAGGTGTATGATGGCCATCTTCACGGACATGGTGGAGGATTTCCTTGAATTCTTCATGGATGACTTTTCGGTGGTCGGGAGTTCTTTTGGTGATTGTTTATCTAAATTGGACAAAGTGTTGGCAAGATGTGAAGAAACAAACCTGGTGCTCAATTGGGAGAAATGTCATTTTATGGTTGAAGAAGGCACTGTCCTTGGCCACAAAATTTCAAAGAATGGCATTGAAGTCAACAATGCTAATATTGAAGTGATTTCTAAACTTCCACCTCCAACATCCGTGAAGGGAGTGAGGAGTTTCTACCGGCGTTTCATCAAGGATATTTCCGGGAAAGTTGAAATCTAAATGGAGTGGCCCGTTTGAGGTTATGAGTGTGACACCCTTTGGTGCATTAGACTTGAAGAATAAAAATGATGAAGTGTTTAGAGTCAATGGTCACCGAGTGAAGAATTATCTGGGAAAATTTGTTGACGGCTACGTCGTGGCAGTGATTCACTTCAAGTGATTGATATAAATTTGCATCATGCCACGACATTAAATCAGGCACTTCTTGGGAGGTAACCCATGTTTCTTTTTCTTTTCCTTTTTCTTCTTCTTTAGATAGGTCTTGTTTTGTGCTATCTGGTTTTGAAATGTGTTGCAGGAATGAGTGTGCTTTGCAGGAATTGTTCGAAAGGAAAAATGGGTAAGTGTAAAAAAAGTGTGGACCACACATTAATTGTGCGGATCGCACAATTCTAAATTTACACCAAAAAGGGGTTTGCGGCTGCACAACTGGAGATCATAAATTGTAACTCTCTGAAGTTTTGCACATCAGAGAAATGGTCAAAGTGCGGCCGCACAAGGAAATGTGCGTGTAATGACCCGACCGGTCGTTTTGAGCTCTAGCGCGTCGTTCAGCGGTTTGGGGCCATGAGCAGCTTCATTTCAGGTATTATGACTTGTACGCATGGTCGGAATTGAAATTCGGGAAGTTCAGGTGGATTTGGAAAGAAAATTCTCATTTCGGAAGCCTTAAGTTGGAAGAATCAACTAAGATTGGAATTTTGAGTAAACAACCTCCGAATCAGGATTCGAAGGTTCCAGCAGGTTAGTATGATGATTTCGGACTTGGGGTTATGTTCGGATCGGGAGTCGGATAATCCGGGAGCGTTTTGGCGCATATTATGGAAGATAGCATTTTAGAAGAATTTTATAAATTTGGGTTGGAAGGCATTTCAGTGAGATTGATGTCTATTTGGGAATCCGAGCCTGAGAATAGCTTCGTATGGTGATTCTGGAGTTGGGAGCGCGATCGGAAGTGAACTCGGATGTCCGTAGGTCATTTTGAAGTCATTTGGCTAAAGATAGAAATTTAAAGGTTTTTGAGAAATCCGACCGGAAGTGAAAATTTTAATATCGGGGTCGGAATGTGATTCCGGAAGTTGGAGCAGGTCCGTAATGTCGAATATGACTTGTGTGCAAAATTTGGGGTCAATCGGACGTAATTTGATAGGTTTCGGCATCGGATGTGGAAGTTTGAAAATTTAAATTTCATAAAGCTTGAATTGGGGTGCGATTCATAATTTCGACGTTGTTTGATGTGATTTGAGGCCTCGACTAAGTCCGTGATACGTTTTCAGACTTGTTGGCACGTTCGGACGGGGTCCCGAGGGGCTCGGGTGAGTTTCGAGGTGGTTTCAGACCATTTTTAGTCCATTTATAGCTGCTGGTTTTTTTGCTACAGCAGTGTGCTACGCGATCGCGGGGAATTGGTCACGATCGCGATGAGTAAAATGAGAGAAATGGGCCAGTGAATCGCGATCGCGTAAAGACTTTCGCGATCGCGTAGAATAAAAATGTTCTGCTGCACTGACTCGACTTCGGGGGCTCCTATATCATAATATATAAGGAACATTGAGATGGTGTAAAAATAAAAGTTGTAGACCATTATGTGTAGTTTCTATAAAATTAAACCATGTAGCATTTGGATTTGTGTACAAAGAGATATGGCTGTTACACTACAGGGTATCCGAGAAGATAAAGAAGAAATTTGTGTTGCACAGGGATGACTTTGGAAGCTTATATCTCGAAATATATACGGAATTGGGAGACGAGCGAAACATGAAAGTTGTAAATCTTGGAGTCTAGTTTTCAGAACATTACACCATTTGTCATTTGGATTTTTGTACAAAACGGTTTGACAATTCTACTAGAGGCTGTCCGGAAGAGCTGGGCATTTGTTCTTCGCGATCGCGAAGAGCAAATTTTTGTACTTCGCGATCGTGAAGCATTTTTCGCGATCGCGACGAGTAAATACCTGGGAAGAAGTTATATATCGAGGTTTCGGACATTTTTAGCATATTTGGAGCGATGGAGCTCGGATTGAAGCAATTTTTTAGGCGATTTTCACCATATGAAATGTGGTAAGTGTTTTATTCACAATTTTGAGTTAAATACATGTGTATATATGGATTAGAACATGGAAATTAGTTGAAATTGTGGGTTTTTGTTAGAAGACCTAGAGGTTGGTATTTTGGATTTTGACTACGAAATTGAGCATGAAATTAAGAGTAAATTATATATTTGAGCTAGTAAAGTCATGGGTAATCATTATCTTCAAAAAAATTCAGCATCCGGGCACGTGGGCCCGAGGGAAAATTGGTCAACTTTTCGAGCGGAGTTGGGAATTTATATAATTTGAATTGTTAACAAGTATTAGAGTATAGTTTCATTAGTTTGCCGTTATTTGGTAGTTTTGGGGCGTTGTGCATCCATTGGAGTCGTCGGAAGGGCTTGGAAGCCGTTTATCGAATTTCGGGGCGAGGTAAGTCTCCTTTCTAACTTTGTGAGGGGGAATTATCCCCTAGGTGAACTAATTAAAAATGTGCTACTATCTGCGGGGGCTACGTATGCACGATGTGACGAGAATCCGTGCGTAACTACTATTATGCCATGTACGGGTAGTCTAGGACCCACTAGCATGCCTTACGTGTTGTACATGTAATCCTGCCCATAATATTAGACTGTTACTGCTATTGAATCAATAAATTATTTCCTAAGAAGACTAGAGTGTACCTCTCTTAATCATTTAGAAAGAGAATTGATTCTTACGTGGATAATTGAAATCCTGATAAGGTTATATTATTGAATATTATTAAACTTGGAAAATGAGTTTCAGAACAAAGATTTAAAAGCTATTTTTCATGTTCCTTTAAGAAGCATTTTACCACTTTCCTGAGTAACTGCTTTCTTGATAAAAATACGGATTTATTATGTGAATATATGTACATATGAGCACCTGAGTCGCACGTATGATTCGGGAGCAGGCTAGCCGTATTATTATTATGTTGATCGCGTCGCATGACCGATTCGCGAGCGGAAAAATAGATGCATCCATGGTTCGAGCCGTTCGACCCTCGACAGTGCACAGTTTATTATTGTTTGTCTGTGCCGTTCGACCCTCGGTATTTCTTGCGCATGATATTTACTGCGTATTTGCTGTGATTTTGCCTGATTATTAGCCTGGAAATTTTAAGTTGTCAACTGAAATGACAAAGATTTAAAGTTATTAAAATTTTGGAAGAAGTTGTTCTTTCGCGTTGATTATTTGTTATTTGATTAAATCATTCATGTTTGATTATTTTTTATTGAAATGACGAAGAGTTAAAGTGTTAAATGTGGAAGGGTTGATATTATTTATTCCTGATTTTAAATAAATTGCCTATGACAATCATGCTTAGTGTCTCACTTGATTATACTAAATTGACCTTTAGAAAGTGTCAAATCGACACCTCGTCACTACCTCTTTGAGATTAGGCGGGATACTTATTGGGTACACGTTATTTTCGTACTCATGCTATACTTGCTGTGCATTTTTATTGCACAGGTACTTTCATAGCGATGTGGCTGGTATGGAGACTTAGGCGAGCTGAATCATCCGGAGGCGATTTGCAGCTGACAGAGTCTACCTCATATTGTATTTATTTTCATTTTAAATTTCTTGTTCAATTTGTATTTCGGACAAACTTTGTAGTATTTGTGAAAATCTTAGAATTTGCTCATGCACTTCTGACACCGGGTTCTGGGATGTGTATAGGATGTACTTTATAAAAATGAAATATTAAACTGTCGTATTTATTTAACGGATTTTGTTTAGTTATTACGTAATTAGTTAAAGGTAATGATTTCCAAAAAAAATATTAAAACGGGAATTTATTTCAACTAATTAATGATTGGCTTGCCTGACAATGGTGACCGACGCTATCACGACCTTAATATATTTTAGGTCGTGACAGTGCGGTCCGCACTAAAATCTGCGGCCGCACTAAAAAATGTGCGGGCTGCAGATCGACAATGGGTAAAAGTGGTAACAGGTAAGGAGTGCGGACCACACACAAAATTGTGCGGTCGCACTCAACTCGTGAATCATCGCCCTAACCGGCCATCTATAAATAGTTCCTCCTCACCACTGTTCAAACTTTACACTCTCTGAACATTTGACACTAAGGCAAGCACAGTGCACTCAATTGATTCAAGCATATCACTCTCATTTCATCACCTTTGATTCTTTCTTGCATCATTTCATTACTGGTATGTTCAATTCATCTTTAAATTTTTCTAATTTTGTTTATAGTTAGTTTTGTTATTTTGAGGCCTAATGTCAAATTCTTTATCATGTGGGCTTAAAATTGTGTGGATAACTTCCTAGTTGCTAATTGGGGGATGGGTAAACTGTGTATCATGTCTAAATTGTCAATACCATGTCTAAATTGTGCTAAATTGAAAAGCCCTAAGTTCACTACCGTTTGTGTTTGAATTGTGCTGCCGCACAAGAAATTGTGTGGTCCGCAGATCATTAGGCTAGGCATATTGTTGTGCGGTCTGCAGAAGTTGAAACGCGCCCCCAGAAAAGTGTGTGCGGCCGCAGATCGATCAATTCTCTGACTTCAGAGAGTTATCATCTTTGAGCTTGCAATTGTGCGGACGCACTCAAGATTGTGCGGACCGCACTTCAATTGTGTGGTCGCTTAAAATTGTGCAGGCCGCAACACCATCATTGCGGCCGCACTTCAAAAATTAAGCGGTTCGCACAAGCCCATCTGCGGCCGCACCCAAAAATGTGCGGACCGCACTTCCCCAACTTGCACACTGTTTTGTCTGCAACTGTTTGATATTCTGGATTTGAAACTAACTGGTTCTTGTTGCTATGTATTGCAGACAATGGTCAGATCACGGGGATGTGGTGATACATCCAAGGGGAGGGATAAACCCTCCCGAGGCCGAGGTAGGGGCACCCAACCACTCTTTGTGCAAAAAGGGATATCTAAAAAGGCAACCACCGGCTAAGGTAGGGCCACAGAGCCCACTGAATCAAGTTCATACATCCCGTCTAAGGAAGCCTCTGAGGGCCACTCTGTGGAAGCACAACCGGAGGCCCAATCTCAACCACATCAATTTCCAGGAAGATACCAACTCTATAATGAGCCTTCCACCTCAACAAGCACTTCTGAGGGTTCGGAAGTTGGCGTTCAGGGTTCAGAACCCTCATCTACTCACACCCCCGCCGCACCAACCACAGTTGATGATGATGATGATATTTCGAATGACGGTCGAGGGGGTGATACAAGAGTTGCCGACCTCGAGAGGTCGAAAAAGAAGGAAATTTGGGAAGACAGATTTGTGAGCCTGACAGCTTTTACCAGGTTTCGAGAGTGGTGGCCTCAGAGATCGCTCACACCTGAGCGTCAGTTTCTTTTGAAAGACTTGGATAGATTCAATTAGAATGTGGCAAAGGAGTTTCGGGGGGAGAAAATGGTGGACATGGTTCACTCAAAGTGTGGTGGATGCCAAGGAGAACTTAGTCCGTGAATTCTACGCCAATGCATCAAGAAGAAGACTAAGGTGACTTAGGTGAGAAACTTGAAAGTAAGATTCAATCAGAGCACCCTGAACACTTACTTGGGACTCGAGGATGTGGAGCCGATGCAGTATTTGGAGAAGTTCGTAATGGGTGATATCGCTCGCCCATGATTAGCTGAGATATTAGCAGTTACAGGACCACCACCACCATGGATCACAACAGGGTTCAGTGGGCCACCCTCAACTTTGAGGCAAAAGGGTGGCAAACATTTGTGTGCAGTCGCATAGACCCGAGCCAGAATGAGAACAATCTCCTAGTCCCTCGGGCAGTCTTACTTGTCTCCATCATGGACGGGTACACAATCAATGTGGGTGCCATCATGTCGGTCAACATTTTACTGGTTTTCAGGCATGGTGAAAGCTCATATCCGTATCCCAACACTATCACGTAAGGGTGGGCATAATACCGGTAGAACTGAAAAAATCGATCGAACCGTGAATTTCAATTTTTCGATTTCGGTTTAATTGGTTATTCGGTTGGTGTGCGGTTTTTAAATTATTAAATTTGGGTATTCGGTGTCGTTTACGGTTTTGGTGTTTCGGTTTTCGGCACGAAAAAACAAAAGTTTTGTAATTGTCGAAATTGTAGTGGCGTATTCGCATTAGCGTTCCCCTCACAAATCGCTGCAATATCAGAGTTCACAGACTTAATATCTTCTACGGTGTTAGAAGCCCATAAAATAAGATACCAGAGAGGATAGTCGAAGACCATAATGGAATCAATCACAAACTCTGCATCGTACGCTAGAGCTACCATCATTGTCGAAATATCTCTGAGCTCTTTGTTATTGCTCAGTTGACGGGTTTCCTAGAACAAAATTCTCATTGATTTGAGCTCGTCATGTACTGTTAAAATTTGTTTCCTGACAAGAGCCATTGAATTTACATTATCATTGAGTAGCTCATTCAGGTCCCAAATGAGAGAATCAATAAACTCGAGAGAATCAGTGGTATTACTGGTGTTTCGAGAATGACAGACTGCCAACTAGAAATAATGAAAGAATTTGCTATAATTAAAGATCCGTAGTCTATATCGGATATAAAAATCTTGAACCGTTAATAACCGAAAAATTAAACCGAAAATAACTGAATCGAACCTTCAAAAAACTGCACCGAACCGTAAATACTTTGGTTTGATTTGGTTATTAATATTACAAAATCGAAAACCGATAAATCGAATCGTACTTTCATAATAACCGACCGAATCGACCGAAGCCACCCTACTATCACGGAATATCTCACGGATACGGGGGTGGAGCCCAAGAGTTTTGATACGAAGGTTAGGGCTAAAAAGCCCTTCTCTTGGTACTCTCTGAAGGACCCGAGGAACCCGAAGAACAAGTATAAGTCGACTACTACCGTAGGCCAGTCTGATGAGCCATCGGTGGTAGTTGCAGATTCAGCTGCCATGCCGTCTACAACAGCCATTCCTTCCCTAGCAGCCGGTCCTTTCACTGAGACAACTGACATGCCTCCACTTCCATCTTCAAGGCCATTAGTAGTAGTGCCTTCCTCCTCTACTTATCCACTCCCTGCGTTGCGAGTCTCCCAGACACTGGTGAGTCTCAACAACTGGATGCAGACAGCTACGACAAAGGTGCCTGACCTATCCAGTGCTGTTGCAGCACAGGCTTCTACCCCAGCACCCCAGATTCCTCCGTCAGTAGAGAAAACTTCGAAGAAGATTTTGGAGAATCAAAATACCATCATGGATACCTTGGTGGAACATAAGGGAGAAATTGAGGAGCTCGGGAAGCAGGTGAAGAAGATGAGGAAATTTCAGGCTTCAAGGAAATCAGTTGACAAGTTGAGACGAGAGGTGACCAAGATAGAAGCAACTGGTGATCTTCCATTTGACATATTCATGGAGATAGATCCATCAGTACCCGTAGATCCAACAACACCATCAGCACCATCGGCACCAGCTGGCCAGTCTGAGGAGCCAGACCTTGCTGCCCACACTGCTGAGGCGGTGCCATAAATGTTCACCAACCCAGCTACTCCCCGAGCAGAGGATGATGAGATTCAGTTTGAGGAGCCTGAAGGAGGTGATGCTGCTATGGACACTGAGACCACATAGGGAGTCCCCTATACTCTTTCCCTTCCTTATTTTAATTTTGTTAAGCATTGAGGACAATGCTTATTTTTATTCAGGGGGTGGAGTCTATTTTGAGTTGACATTGGCCTGTAATAACTGATAATATTTTCTACTTTTTATTTTCATTTTGTACATATTCTTCTCTTTATATTGATGTATATATTCTTTTTCCCTTTCTCAGTTTGTATATTCATTTATGCTTTTAGTAGTTTACTTCATAGCTTATATATTTTGTTTTCTTAGTAGTCAATGTTTAGCCTAATAGCTTCTTATTTACTTTAATAGCTTCTTTTTGATTTAGTAGTTTATTTTTATGTTTAATTGATCAATAAGACTTTGATTTTCTTAATGCCCCAGTTCTTTTCAAAAGTGGTTTTTGTGTGAACCGGGTGACTCTTCCCAACGATAGATGGCGTGACAACCTTCTTAAAGGATTGAGTCCGTTTTTTATGTTTAGGTAAGAACAGTAGTAATAATGAATAAGAGAGTCAAGCATGCTTCACTTGGTACCAATACACTTAACTACATGCTTATGATTAAAAACAAATTCTTGGAAGAAATATCTCTAGTTAGTGACCTTATTTTCTTGAGGACAAGCAAAAGCTTAAGTTTGGGGGAGTTGATAAGTGGAGATTTAGACTACTTATTAGATTAATAAGGAGTGATGTGAACAAGGACAAAAAAATCTGACACACAAGCTCAAGTGCGGACCGCAGATTTCTATCTGCAACCACAAATTGTGAAGGAAAATCAGTAGAGCTCCAGTGCAAAGTGCGAACCGCGCAATAATTGTGCATCCGCAGAAGCCAAAGTTCAAAGAGATCAATTTCAAGATCAAAAAGAAATGCGGACCACACTATAATTGTGCGGCCGCAGAAATCAACCTCGTGTTTGGACCAAGCGGACCCGGGGTCGAATTTTGATATTTTTGGAAGAATAATGGGAAATGTATAATTAGGCTTTAGGCTTTAGGATTGAGTTATTGAGTAATTATTGATGTTATTAAGTCAATTATGTCTAGATATTATCGTTTCGGAGTCGGATTCGAGAGGAAAGGCCGTGGTTGAGGCTTGACTTGCATTCTTAGAGTCGAGGTAAGTGTTTGGCCTAATCTTAGCTTGAGGGAATAGGTATTGAGTCATATGTGCTACGTGTTATTATTATGTTCAATGTATAGGTGAGGTGACGGGTACCTATACCTTGTTGTCAAGCATGCCCGTGAGTCACAACATATAGTATATGTGTTTTTCGTTGATATCCATTGTGTTATGAAGTAAATTTCATTTTGAAGATTATTCAATAGTTGGAAATACTTGGTTGTGAACACTGTTGATTAGTTGTCTGGTTGAGAATTATTTGGTTATGTTGTACGTTCATTGAGATTGATTATAGCTGTGTCCCTTGCCAGGACGGTGATATTTCTGTTATTGTTCCCTTACCGGGATGTTGTAAAATTATGGTATGTATTGTAGTTCTTCCTTGCCAAATTGCGTTCTGGTTATTGTTGAGTGAGGAAGAGTGTAAAGCACAAAGGGTGTGCCATAACTTATATTTTTGAAAGCACGAAGGTTAATGTCGTGCCGATAATGTGATTTTAAAAGCACGAAGGGTGATGTCGTGCCATGATATGAGAGATAATGCACGAAGGATAATGTCGTGACATGATATTGTGAGGTCAAAGCACGAAAGGCGATGCCGTGCACTTGTTTTGGTGAGAATGAGAGTAAAGCACGAAGGGTGATGCCGTGCACTTGTTTGTTCCCTGTTATTATTTGGATACTAGTCGGTGGTCATGTTTTGTTACTCGATAAGCGTTTCCCCCCTTTTGTACCCTAACATGTTCTCCCCGTATTTGTATTTAACTGTTTACTTCATGCCGTCATTTCTATTACATATTACTGAATTGCACAGGTGTTTATTTTTTGTCGTGTCCTAGCCTCGTCACTACTTCGCCGAGGTTAGGCTCGACACTTACTCAATACATGGGGTCGGTTGTACTGATGCTACACCTGCACTTCTTTATGTTGTGCAGATTACGCAGCCGGACCAAGTGGACACTGACAGAGGAAGTACCCTTCAGTCCACACTGACGACATCGAGGTAGTCCCGCAGACGTTCGTGGGCCTTGGCGTCACCTCCTACTCTTTTCTCTCATTTCCTGTCTCATTTCAGTAGTTCCAAGACATTTGTATTTAATTGTTTCAGACCATTGTATTTAGCAAAATCTTAGACTGTTCGTGAAATTGTGACACCAGTTCTGAAGGTATGTTTAAGGAAATTATCGTAAGACTTATTATTTAAGTTGTTGAATTTCTTACCTTCCGCATTCTCATTTCTAATTGTTCTTATATGTCGCCTTTTAAAATGCTAAATAGCAAAGGAATAAATCGGAATAACTAGTAACGTTGGCTTGTCTAGCGGGTTTAATGTTAGACGCCATCACGGCCTGAAGGTGGTATTTCGGGTCGTGACACCACCATCATCAATCGTAATTGCCACCCCTACTAATTACCACTAGCTACTACCCTGAACCACCACCATCAACCAAACCTACTACCAACCACCGCCTTTAGTCGGCATTCACAAGCACCACTATTAGTCATCACCACCAGCAACCACTATATTTTATTGATAGAATATTAGATTGATTAGTATTTCATTTGAATTTTATGTTTATTAATTTTTTCAAATAAAGATAAATTTTATATATTCAAATGTTAAAAATCAAACAGTATTAATCATTTAATATTCAGATCTTAATACACATCTTAATATTCAGAGTATTCAAATTCAGATGTCTCAATCTGAATACATATCTTGATATTCAGATTCAGACGTCTTAATCATAAAAAAAAATAAACGAGGCCTAAGTGTTTTCCGTCACTTACGGATTCTTTTAATTTTCTTTGGGAATTATAACTAATTTTGATCGAACCATTTCTTTACCAAAGTAGGGTCTTTTAGCTTTCAAGTGCATACGTCGTTGGCTAAGTTATTGCAGCAGAATAACTGTAATGACCGGTTTGAAGTACAATTTTAATTGAACGGCGAGCGGGTATTAGTCTTTTTTATAGGATATCGTAATTTACAACCTTGCTACCACGATTCACTATGGGTTCGTTTGGTACGAAGGATAAGCAAAAATAATTTTAAGATAAAAATTTAGTACCGTCTTATATCTTGTTTGGTTACTAATTCTGGATAAGTGAAGATAGGATTAAAGATAGATCGGGATAGCTTGTATCAACCAAATGGTAGAATAGTAAACTCAAAATAAGTTATCCCAGGATAAAATAACAAAATTGACAGTCTCAGTAATAATATAACATGTCAAACAATCAATAAAAAATAATATCAGAATAACTAATTCCAGCATAGATATTCCAAAATCAATGCCAACAAAACAAAATTGGCCAATGTTAAAATCAAGATTCTATTATACAATCACATACCCATTTCAGAAATAGCCCTATCACAGCCTGTATCAACCATGTAAATGCTTCCCTGCTTTAATTCAAGAATCTTGAACCACCCCTCTAGATCCCTTTTGCAAAAGAAGCTCCTTGCTGTTGCACCCATTTTTAACTAAATCCAGTTGATTGAAACATCAAAGGCAAATCCTGCATGAGCAAAACACGGGAATGATGCTTGGGTATATGAGGAGACAAACCTAGTGATATAATTTAAAGCAGTACAAGCCTAGATCCAAAGCGATCAATAAAATATTAAGAATTAATCTAAATAACCGATCATCAAACTGCTTAAACTAAAAATAGTTGGTGAATATATAATATATGAATAATTTATATATTATATATATATAATTATGTATAATTAATATATAATCTATATATATGACTAGAAAAAATAAATAATGAAGATGACGGGCTATTTGTATAAAAATCCTAGGTTAGGACTGGTACATTGATAACCCCTCTAGAAATTTTGTGAAATATTCTTTTTTATTTTTTTTATTTTTTTTTTTAGCTTTGAAACTTTTTTTTCCTCTTTATTTTCCGGGTGTTAGGTTTTGTGGGTTGGAGATTCGTTGTAGTACATTGCTTTGTAATTGAAACAAACAAGATATGTAGAGAAAATTGATATGAATAAAGAGATCTTACAGCTTTCTGTATGTTTTGTTTGAACTTGTTTGTGAATCAATTGATATTCTTATAGGACTAGCTTTAACTTCTAGTGCTAGCATACATAAACAAGTACTCCGTTCGGTCCCCTTTAAGTAATTTTTTGGTCTTTTTTATTGTGGTTTATATATTTGATTTTTTCTGATATCAAGAAGGAATTAACTTCTTCTCTCCAAATCGCATTCTCAATTGCGACGTATAAATCACATTACACAAATGCGATTTACACGTGGCGGATTTATAGACCAAACCACGGGGTACGTAAACCCATGGTCTCTCTGTGAAACTAGAAATTTTATGTACGTATTTTATATAATTAGTTTAATATTATCTGTTAGCACTCATGCTCTAAAAAGACTAAATGGTGCGTTCGATTAAATATTGGGTTATTTACCCAAAGGAACATGGATCCTTCCTCACTTAATACTTGTGTTCTATTTTTTTTAGTGGTATATTCGTCAAGAAATCCGAGATTCGCCTATGCATTTAGATGCCTTTAAATGGGAACTTTCATCACATTGAAATGTCCTATTTGATTTAGTGGGGTGGAGGTTGCCTCTAGTACATTTCTTTTTAATTATTTTAAAATTATTATCCTTATCGTATGCACCAAACGACCCTTGGTCGTAGAACTCGAGATACATTCTCTTAGTGCAACTTGTTGATATCCACCAATCTAATCATGGTGCAGGGGAGTTAACATCTAGAAAAACTTAACGTTTTAATCCAATCAACTGAATGCTTTAGCTGATGTAAAAGTAAATAGCCCTATAGGAGAGAGTTTATCAATGTTTCATATAGTTCATATTTTACAAGTATGTAAGAAAAATTGAACTACAAAGTTGAGTTTGGTCCAGCCTTATGTTGCAAAATACAGAGAAAAAGAATTAGAAATAGTTTATTTATAATTGATAATTGAAAAATAGTTATAGTTTCAAAAGTAATAGAATTTTAGTCATTTTTTTATGTTAAGATAAAATTTGAACAAAAACACCTTAAAAATTAATATAATATGCTGGAGTTTGAATTTTTTACATATGAGATTCCAGCATGATGTGCTGGAATTTCATCTTGTGCTGGAGTTCCAACATAATATGCTGGAAGTTTACACGCAGGAGCTCCATAATCCAGCTCATTATACTGGAACTTTCTATGTGTTGGAGTTCCAACATAATATGTTGGAAATTTATATGCCGGAGCTCCATAATCTAATATATTGTGCTAGAACTTTCTGTGTTTCAGCAAAACAATGACTATTTTTCAACGACTCTACAAATGCTGGCTATTTTTTAATTATTAATTCGAAAACTGACTATTCCCTGTTTTTGTCTGGAATTCTCATCTTGTGCACAAAGTTAAGTTCAAAAGAAAATTTGTCTGCAGTTGATTACCTGTGGCGAAGCCACATGGGGTTAAGGGTGGTCAACTGACCACCCTTCGTTGAAAAATTGCCCTGTATGCGTAGGTAAAATATTATGTTTTAGAGGTATATAACACATATTGAACACTCTTTGTCGAAAAAAAATTTAACTTTTTTTAAATTTGAATACCCTTGAAAAAATTTATAGCTTCGCCATTATTGATTACTGTCATTAAATAAACATTAACTATATTGATGAAGCTTGAGTCATTCGCAAAATTACCTAAAGAAGCGCAATTACGGGGAAACAAGAACTAGACACGGAAAATATATCAACATGGTAGAATTACACCTTAAAAGCTGCACCAAACTCAAAAATACATTAAAAATAGTAAAAATTACTCCTTCTGTTGCAGTTTATGTGAACTTATTTCATTTTTGGTCCGTTTCAAAAAGAATGACCAACAACAACAACAACAACAAATCTAGTATGTTCCCACCAGGTGAGGTCTGGGGAAGGTAGTCTGTACGCAGACCTTACCCCTATCTAACGGGTAGAGAGACTGTTTCCAATAGACCTTCGGCTTAGGAAAGGTAATAAGAAGAAGAGGAAAGCAAGAAAAGAAGAAAGAGGGAAGAGAAAAGAAAAAGAGAGAGATAAAGGATAAGTAATACCAATTAATAGCAACAGAGAATACAATACCTGAGGCGAACAAATCACATAACGTAATAAAAATCTAAGAATATGAAGAGACTCCAAAAAGAATGACCCATTTCTACATTTGATAACAATTTAGTTTAAACTTATGATTCTAATCTTAATGAGAAGCTTTTATAACCACACAAATACACTGAGCCTTTTTTGACTTGTTTAGGACCACAAATTTTAAAAGTATTTATTTTTTTCTTAAACTCTATGCACAGTCAAACATGTTCACATAAATTGAAACGGAGGGAGTACAAAATATTGTACTTCTAAATGTGAGTTCCAGCTAAATTCATTTTTTATAGTTTTCATCAAATTAAAATATACCAAAACTAGCAGAATCTACAAAAAAAAAAAAAATACATCTAAATGTGAATTTCCGTCAAATCTAACAAACGGAGTTTGCTTAACTTAAGTGTGAAATATTGGCAAACTTAAATGACAAAAAGTTACTTAGATCATACTTAAGGGACTAATTTGAATCTATCCTTAAATAAGATACCACTTTTGTCAATTTCCCCCCATTTAAAGTAGGAAAGTGAAGAATTATTTTAACCTCCAGAATTTTGAAGAGAAGTGGAAAAACTCTGCAATAACCAGCAGTGTTTCTTAACCTCAAAATAGAGTATATTAGGGTTCTCTCAATGGAGATAGAGGCCATAAATGGAGGCTCGATAAGTGTCTTCACTTCATCAAATTCTTTTCAAAGAAATTGAGTACTAGCACGTGCTTCTCAGAAATACTGTATTCCCCTTTTTTATTTCATGTGCGGTACTTGTGACGCGAAATATAAATTTAGTATAAAAATTCACTAAATTGTGACATATAATGTATCTTAACCCATAATTTTATAAATATAATTGGTTAAATATTAAAGATTGAATTCACTTTATTTAAATCTTACATTCGCCTCTGATTAGAGGTTTAAGAAAAAGCTGATGGGTTTATCTCATTTTCCTTGCTCTTAGCTTATGAAGATTGTGTGAGCAAATAAAAAAGGTTTATTTATGGAGAAGATATCTCAAGTTATGCAACAGAATGAGGTAATGAAGAAGGGTTTAAGGAAATTAATGTTAATGTTTATGCTTGAATGGAAGACTTTTGAGGAGGAGTCTGATTGTACCACCAAATGTTTGCAAGAATGCTTCAATGAACTTGAGGTCAGGGAGAAGTACTTGACTTCAGTACAAGAATCGGTGGCTGAGGGCTCTAAGGAACTTGACTTGATCAGGGAATCTTTAGAGCAGAAACGGAAAGAAGTTGAAACAAAAGAAGAGGAGTTTTGTGCATTCCAAGAAAGAGAAATCAGGGATTTGGAATGCAAGTGGCAAGACTTCATTTTTGCCAAAAAGGGATTCGATGAAGCTGTGAAATTGAGAGAGGAGAAGCTGATCGAGCAAGAGAATATTGGGGAACGCCTTTTGGAGGAAATAGGATTTGAGCATAAGCAGTTGGAGAATTTTTGCAAGTCTAGTTTTACGGAGATTAGTATGAAGGCGAAGGAGTTTGAGGAGCTCTTGGAGAAGCTGAATAAGATTCAGAGTTTGATTCGCAAAGAATCAGATGTCCTTCAGTTCAAAGAGAGAAAATTCGCTGAACGAATGGAAGAATTTCAGGTTAAGGAAAATATTTTACAGAAGATGGAGAAGGAACTTGAAACAAAAGCAAGCAGCTTGGACACCGTGAAGAAGGAAGTTAGAGAAAAGGAACATTACCTAGATTCCATTCAGAAGGAACTAAGAGAGAAGGAAACTACTTTGGATTCTGTAAAGACGAAACTTACTATCAAGGAAGACCGTCTGACCTCAGTGAAGAAGGAACTGGAGGACAAGGACAAGGGTCTGGATACAATTAAGAAGGAACTTGAACTCCACGAGCAGGACTTGAACTTTTTCGAGGAAATACTCCAAGTAAGGGAGGGAGAGCTCAGTTCTATTCAAGAGGCATATAGGCAGCGATCAGAAGATCTTGATTCTAGGGAGAAGAAACTGGATTTGGTTCATGGTGAGTTTCAATTAGAAAAGGAAAAATTCCAAACTGAACAAGGATTCTTCAAGAAAAAACTGAAAGATATAGCACTTAAAGAGAAACAGGTTGAGGTGAAATTTAGAGAGCTTGAACAAAGAGAAAAGCACATGGAAGATCGGTTTAAAGTGCTTGAGGAGAAAATGAAGCAACTGAAAACTATTGGTAATGTCCCTGAGAAGACTGAGTCAATTTATTTATACAATGTAGAAGTGGAAAGAGTTGGTGCTATCTCTAGTAGTTCTGCTGATATAAAACTTGTTGTGACAATGGACGGGAGGACTTTACAGATATTCTTAAATGAGCACGCAAACAAGCTAGATTTGTTGTCTGATGATGTTTTCAGGTCCCTTCAATTGTCTCGCAACCCTGCACAGTTGGTGCTTGATGCAATGGAAGGGTTCTATCCTCCCCACTTGATGAACGGAGATACAGAGTTTGAGGGCAGTGTTGTCAAGCAGACCTGCATTCTTCTATTAGAGCAGTTAATTAGAGTATCACCGAAGATTCAACCTATTGTGCGCAGAAGAGCAAGGAAACTAGCGAGAGAGTGGAAGGCTAAAATGAGGGCAATGACTGGGGATCAACTAGAGATCTTGGGTTTCTTGTATCTGTTGGCTTCTTATGGTCTGGTCTCTTCCTTTGATGCGGATGAGCTTATGAGCCTGCTGACTGTTGTTGCTGAGCATAACAAATCAACGGAGTTGTGTCGTCTTCTTGGTTTCACAGAGAAGATTCCTTGTAAGTATCGATATTGCCTTCGTCCTGTTATTCTTTTTCTAGCATTCATTCTACATCTTCTCTTGCTCGAATCTAGTCTACCACTATTTGGAAAGATATATTCCGTACTATCAATTGCTTGTTATTTCTCATCCAAATGGATATTGATGATCAATTTGATTTTGATGTAGATAAGTGGTACGCCCAGAAACTTAAGGGTGTTTTGGAACAACGACATGTAATTACTTGGATGTGTAATTGCTAAGACATTAATTATACAGTCTTTTAATTACATCTATAGTAAATTAAAAGACCTTTTTGTTTTCCATAATGTAATTTCTCTGTAATTTTTAGCCTTGTGGCAAGACTTCTGTTACCTGATCCAACATTGCCCTGTGGCAAAACTTTTGTTAGAACTGTTTTTATGTTGATTTTACGTCAAATGGGTGATTCCAAAGAGTATAAAGTGATGCTAGAATGGTCGCGGTATCAGGAAAGATCTGAGGAAAATTTGGAGAATATACCATTTTTTTTATTTTTTTTGGAAAAGGTAACATTTGTATATATAAATAAAAAGACTACACGGAAACTGTGGAGTCGTCCATAATTACAAGGTGGAGCATAGGAGAAGCTCTCCTAATCCTTTTTCTTCTCATAAGGCCTCTAAAATATCAAAAATAGCTTCATGGTTTTCTAAGTATTCTCCTTTACACCAAAAGTAAGAAAGATCTAAACAATTCATTTTCATCTTTTGGACATTGCTGGATCTATCTTCAAAGCATCTTCGGTTTCTTTCTTTCCAAATTGTCCACCAGATGCAGGCAGGGGCAATCTTCTATCTCTCTCTATGACTGGAGAGGTTGCCTTCTATGTTCCAGCAGGCTAGAACTTCAAGAATTTTTCTTGGCATAACCCACAAGAATCCCCTCAAGTTGATGAACATCCTCCATAATTGTGAAGTCACTCTACAGTGCAAAAAAAGATGACTGATTGTCTCTGCCTCCTCTCCACATAGGTAGCATCTAGAACAAAGTTGGTATCCTCTCTTGACCAAGTTATCCTGGGTTAGTACTGCCTCCTTTGCCAACAACCATGTAAAACAAGCCACTTTATAAGGAATTTTAACCTTCCAAATCAATTTCCATGGCTAGCAACCAACCTGATTATTTGAAATATTGAATTTCTTATATGCTGCTTTGACTGAGAAATTCCCTTTGCTATTCCATTGCCATGTTACACCATCTTCAGCATTGGAGGTCCCTTTGAATTGTTCCAAGGTCTTGTAGAAATCTGAAATCCGATCAATCTCCCAGCCATTCAGTAATCCCCTGAAGGTAAGACTCCACCCCTGGTTTGACCACACCTCTCCTATTGTTGCTTCTTGCTGTTGATTTAGTAGATATATGTCTTGAAAAAGTTGTTTCAGTGAAGCCTGGCCTAGCCAATTATCCTCCCAGAAAGATACTTTTCTACCATTTCCCACTCCGAAGCTTGCCTTGTTAATGAGCTTAGGCCACAGGTTTCTAACAGACTTCCACAAACTGGCCCCATAGGGGCTTCTCACATGCTTGGTTGTCCATTTTCCTTCCATGCCATACTTCTGTTTGATTACCTCTTTCCATTGGGAATGTTCTTCTGAAGCAAATCTCCATAACCACTTCATCAATAAACTTTGATTCTGAATCTTCAAATTCTTAATCCCCAACCCCCCTTCCTTCTTGTTACAGGTAAGGGAATTCCATCTGACCAAGTGAATTTTCTTCTTATCACTGTTTCCATCCCATAAGAAATTTCTTCTCAAGGCATCTATTCTATTCACCACATTCACTGAAATTGGGAATAAAGACATCATATATGTAGGCATAGCATCAAGTACTGAGTTAATCAAGATTAATCTTCCTGCCATAGACAGGTATTGGCTCTTCCAGCTAGCTAGCTTCTTCTCACATTTCTCTAAGACCCCATTCCATATCCCTTTTGACTTGCTTTTAGCCCCTAAAGGCATCCCCAAATATACTGTAGGTAACGACCCAATTTTTCCTCCAAGGATTTCAGCCAAGTTTTGAAGCTCTGTCACCTCATTAACTGGATAAATAAAGCTTTTATTCCAGTTAATATGCAAACCAGATATGGCCTCAAACAGAATAAAAATGATCCTTCGCATTAGCAAATGTTCTTTATCAGCTTCACAGAACACAAGAGTGTCATCTGCATATTGCAAATGAGAAATCTCCAACTGACTACCTACTCTGGAGTTTACCCTGAATCCCCTTATCCAATTGTTTGTTTGAGCCGTCTTCAACATATTATTCAAGCCTTCCATTGCAATGATGAATAAAAAAGGAGACAAAGGGTCCCCCTGCCTTAGGCCCCTTTGCGAAGGAAAGAAGTCAGCTGGTGTTCCATTAATTAGAATTGAGAATCTTACTGTACTGATGCAATACTTAATCCAATGAATCCACCTACCACCAAAACCCAACTTCCTCATAGTGTCAAGCAGAAAGTTCCAGTTCAAATGGTCATAAGCCTTTTCAATGTCCAATTTGCATAAGATGCCAGGCTTCTTGCTTAATATACTTGCATCCACGCTTCATTGGCAATTAAAATGGCATCCATTATTTGTCTACCTTTAATGAAAGCCATCTGTTGAATATCCACAAGCTTATTCACTACTTTCTTAAGTCTCTCTGTCAATAACTTGGAGATGATTTTATAGATGCTACCTATCAAGCTGATAGGCCTGAAGTCTTTCAGTTCCTTGGCTCCCACCTTCTTGGGAATCAATGCCACAAAGGTGGCATTGAAACTCTTTTCAAAAATACCTCGGTCATAGAAATTTTGAAATGCAGCTATTACTTCCTCGTTCACCACTTCCCAGCAGTGAATGAAGAAGGCCATTGAGTAGCCATCAGGTCCGGGGGCTTTACCCCCTGCATATGCCTTCACACTATCCCAAATTTCCTGAATTCCAAAAGGACCTTGGAGCAATTGCTTGTCTTCTGGAGTAAGAATAGGATAGTTCCTAAGATTACCTTGTGGTTTCCAAACCTCTTCTTCAGTATATAGCTTTTGGTAGAAAGTGACAATCTCTTTCTTGATATCACCAGGATTCTGTATCAACTCCCCCTGTACTACCAACTGCTCAATATGATTATATCTCCTATGTGAATTGGCGGTTCTATGGAAAGTTTTTGTGTTCTTATCCCCTTGCTTCAACCACAATGCTCTGGATCTTTGCCTCCAGGCCTCCTCCTCATGCTTTGCAATGTCCTCAAACTCCATAGCTAGGGCTGCTTTTGCATAAATTTCCTCTTCATTCAGAAGCCTCTGGTCGTGGATCTCCTCCAATTGTGCAAGCTGGTTAAGGACACTTGTTTTCTGCAACTCCAGATTTCCTTGTAAAGTTTTGCTCCATTCTTTGAGTTTTCCTTTCAAGGCTTTGAGCTTGAAAGCCAAAATAAAGTCAGGACTTCCTTCACAACTAAAGGAATTCCACCAATCTCTAACTCTATCTGTAAATCCATCTGTTTGCAACCACCAGTTTTCAAACTTAAAGTAAGATTTGACTGGATCCCAGTTACCACATTGAAGCATCAGTGTTGAGTGGTCTGAGGTTACTCTATGAAGTATTGATTGTTTGATGTTCCTAATCCTTCATTCCAGTCAACAGGTTGAGGTGAAATTTAGAGAAATTTATGGACAGATGTGTTCCTTCCCTCAAAGCAACTCTATTTCCTCATATGTAGAAGTTTAAATGTTTTACTTTATTAGCTCTTCTATGTAATGTATGAGATGTATATGATGAACAAAATATGAAAGATTTTTTAGCTCATTACAGAACTGATTGTGATTGTAAACGGATGATTTTGCATTGTGCGCTGACTTAGTGCTTAGCCTTTGATTAATGAAAATACTTTTGGTTACTAGTCTGAAGAAAAGATAGCTGACCTTAATTTTCAGTTTAATCAAACAATCCCTTGGTAGGTATCTGATTATGAGATCATAGGGTAACCAAGGAATGCATGTTCATTTGTGGATATGTACTATTTTGGTACAGCTGGCATTGCTCTCCCCTCTATCTTTATAAGGTAGATAAGGCCTGCGTACACACTACCCTCCCCAAACCCCATTTATGGAATTACACTAGGTTTTTTTTTTTTTGTTGTTGTTTGCATTGCTCTGAAACACGAAAAGGGAGGGAAATTTGGTGTGTGTACTACCATAGTGGGAGTGTGGCTAGGTTCCTTTTACTATTAGCATTGATCTGGGGCCACTAAAGCTTGATCCAAAATGACGAGGAACTAGTAGATTGTATTGCCACTGCGAAAGAGAAATGGCTTTGACTTTAAGTGGCCAATTCCTCTGGAGGTGTTTAGTTTTCTTATAACATTGCGTTTTTTTCCATCTTCAAACAGTTGAGATGCCTTGGTAGAACTATTAATTATTGTATGGCTGCATTGTGGATATTCGTAACGGCATGTTATCGGGTGATAGATTAAATGTGAGCAGATTATTTGTCATTCCATTTATTCAAAGGTAATTAGGGAACTTTGACAACTAAATCATATTCATGATAGGTTTCATCCAGAACCTCATAGCCAAGCAAAAGCATCTTGAAGCTGTTGAATATGCTTATGCTTTTGAGCTCACAGACCATTTCCAACCAATACCTATTCTCAGAGACTACTTGAAAGTTATGCAGATTTCTGAGTGCGTTTGTATTGGAGAAACGTGCTCAGTCAAAGAAAAGGTCTTTTACCACATTTGTCACTGCTATTATAATATCCTGTTTGATAGATCTTTTCTTTGAAATGCTTGATCTTATCTTTTGCGTACAGAATGAAGCCATTGAACAGAGTGTAGCGTCCATTAGAGCTGTTATCAGATGCATTATGGATCACGAGCTTCAATCTCAATACCCACCTTCACAGCTTGAAGAGTGTATAGAATCTCTCACACGGCAGAACGCAGATGTAACCGCATCATCTGTCATTTCTGAGGCTCAGCTGAAACAGGTGGTATCAATTAGTCCATCTGTCCCCACTGATACCAAGGCCCTCAGCTCTTCCTCATTCTCTGGAACGGCCTCCACTTGCATGTTAGGTCATTCCGATGCTATGGCTGCCATCCTTGTGAGCATGGGCGGAAAGAATTTGCAGAATTTTTTATACAATCATTGGAATGAGCAGGAGTTGTTGCGCATTGAAATATCTAGAGCTCTCAAAATGTCATGTGACTCAGGATTGCTTGTATTGGAAGCACTTGAAGGATTTTATCCTCCAGAACCTCATAATGAAGAAATTTTATTTGATCGTAGTGTTATCAGGAAAAGTTGCATTCTTCTACTGGAACAGTTGATGAGGCTCTCACCAGAGATTAAACCAAAAGCCAAACTGGAAGCACGCAAGCTTGCATTTGACTGGAAAACAAAGATGATAGCTGAAACAGAAAACTATCTGGCAATATTGGGTTTTCTGCTTCTAGTAGGTGCCTATGGTTTGGCATCTTCCTTCGATAAATATGAGCTTGAGAGTTTGTGCCACACTGTAGCACAGGATGAGAATGCCTATCAGAATTTTCATGTCCTGGGTATTGCAGGTAACTTCTCATAAGAATTCATATGTGGTCAGTCTTGTGTGGCACATTTATTATTGTGGAATATTAATGACATCATGTGTTGTATTCTACCTTCTCAGGAGAAAATCCCCAGATTGAGAAATCTATGGATCCCTCTAAAACTGAACCTCTTTGCGACAATGTGGAATTGAAAAGCAAGGCACGCGATTTAACCTCTGCTTGTTCCTTAAGTTTTATTCATTGTGTATCAGATCCTGCAAAGGTTGTCTTAGATGCATTGCGGAAATGTCGTTCTGCCAACTTGGGGAAGTGTAAATATGGCCCATCATCACTTATGAAGAGGTTCTCTGATTTGTTGGAACATCTGAGAGAAGTTTCTCCAGAAATAACAACTCAGGTTAAAATAGAGGCAATTGTCTTTGCTGTTGAGTGGCGAGAAACATTGACCGGATCGCAGCTGAATCATTCAGAGGTCATTTGCTTTTTGCAACTTTTAGCTACGTTTGAATTGTCATCCTCTTATGATTCAGATGAGCTTCTAGGTCTATTGGAGATTGTTTACCAGTCCAGAAGGGCAATTAATCTGTTCAAAATCCTAGGATTAGCAGATAAGATCCCAGGTTTACTCTCTCTCTCTCTCTCTCTCTCTCTCTCTCTCTCCTTCTCTCTCGATTATGGCTGAAGCGGGGCATAAAAAGCCTGGAAGTTCTCTTTTTCCTTTTTCTCTACGCTTGTTTGTATTTTTTCACGAGTTCAAATAAGCTTTTTTGGTTTGTCTTTTTGGCTGACTTAAAATGTGTCCAGTTCCCGGCTTTTCTCATAAAAAAATGTCCAATCCCCTTGTTCTCTTATGAATCAGAAACATGAGTACCGTGTAAAATGGAGGGTGATTTTATATTGATCCTCTGGGTTTAGCTTTGTTCGGAAGGCAATACTCTAGAAACTGGGCTTGTGAAACTTCTGTTCTTGCTTTTCCTTTATCCTCTCTTGTTTATAGAGGAATGAAGATGTGAAATGTTGCTCCCTTAGAAGAGTGAAGTATACACACTAACATTGGAAGAACTTGGGATTAGTTCCCAACTCTTCTTCCTTTTATTTGATCACTAGAGTCCTATCTCAACCGTGTCATATTTCAACTCTTGGGGATAGAGTACTTTTCTTTGTTGGAGCAGTTAGTACCTCTCAGCACCTTCTCTCTCTCGCTCTCCCTCCCTCCCTCCCTCCCTCTCTCTCTCTCTCTCTCTCTCTAACTAACAGCTACTGGTTATATGTTGGTTTTCATTTCAACTTTATTCAGCTCTCTCACGCATTACTATTATATTTTGGTCAACCAGTTCATATTCTTATGGCCTTTTTGATATGTTGTCTATGGTAAAGAGTTTGATCATATTGTGTTCCTTCTCGAAGTCTCTTAATTAGTTGGAAGTCTTTCAATATTTTATAGGATGTAATTTATTTTCATTTCGCCTTCGTGGATAGGAAGAGAGGTAGAGGTAGGCCAAAGAAGCATTGGAGAGAGGTGATTAGGCATGATATGGCGTTGCTTTAGCTTACAGAGCGATAGGAAGGTGTGGAGGTCGAGAATTAAGATAGAAGGCTGGTAGGTAGCCGAGAGTGTTGCTTTCCCATACCAGTTGTATTAGTGCTAGTCTTGTATTCTCTTATTGTTAGATTTCTGTTACATGATGTTCCTTTCGCTGCGTTTTCATATTATTTTGTTGTTGTTATTGCTTGTTGCTATTGCTTTCTTTTCATCTTTCCTTGAGCCGGGATTTATCAGAAACAGCCTGAAGGTAGAGGTAAGGTCTGAATACACTCTACCATCCCCATACCCCACTTGTGGGATTATACGGAGTTTTGTTATTGTTGTTGTTGTTGTTGTAATTTATTTCCATTTAATTCTACCCGACACTTGAATTGTGTGGGGAGATTATCTTATATGTGATATCATAAACCATTTTGTACAACTGAGTTCTCATGCATATAAATATACTTCTATAGGCTTTATCGAAAATCTGATAAGGAGCAAACAATGGCTGCTGGCTATTAGATACATCTATGTATATGAACTTGTTGACTTGTTTCCACCTGTGCCCCTTCTTAAAGACTTCGTGCTATACTCAGAAGAGCTAGCCAAGAAAATATATGATAATGGACTCGGTTCTCGCGAAGCCCAAGTAAGTACTCATCTCTTTTATCTCTTGAACTATAAAATTTGGTTCTGAGCTCATATAATGTAGCAAATTTGCTCACAGGAAAAAGCTATAAATTGTGAAATATCTGCATTGAGAGCTGCAGTAAAACGCATATTGTGGCACAACCTTCAATTAGAATACTCACCTGACCATCTTAGAGCTCGTATTGCAAAGCTTCAAAGGCAGATGGCAAACCTACGGATCCCAAACCAACACTCCGGCTTCACTACAAAGTCTCAAGTTGACGACAGAGATGAAGGAACTCTATGTGCTCCGATTTCTCAAGTGCAAAAAGCTGTCATGAAAAAACGTCTTGCCTCAGCTACAGAGGGTGGTACTGTACATGAGTCCCAACAACAACAGCGAAAACTTAAGCGTGTTTGCCAGTTACCCGAGCGGAAAGAAGTTGGTCCAGATGCCATCATTTGCAATGCTTCTCTATCATCTTCTGTGCAATCATCTTCTCAACCCACAGTGGCAGATGGTCAAAGTAGTACTGTGACACCAAACTACTCGGAAAAAGTGTCTCAGCGCTTTGAGGGCTGCCCTGAAGATGACCAGATTTGTGATTCTGGACAAGCATCTTCCCAACTATTTGGTGATTCACATGCTTATGATGATACTGACGTTGAAACTGAAGTACCGGTTCAGATAAACCCAGTTTATCAGTCTGGGCAAAATTTGATGCCAAAACTTCAGGAGCTACTGAGTAAGCTCAAGAATTCTTTGTCCAGCTCAGGGAAGACTGAAGATCACGAAAGGACGTAGCGGGAAGTGAAAAGGGACAAGAAGAGTTAGCTAGCAAATTATTTGATTCTTCTCTGTAAATGGTAGGTAAATACATGTACTATACAAAAAGATCAGTAATTAATCTTAACCAAGGGACTAGCTAAGCTAGCTAACTATTGGATCTACTTAACTGTTTCTGCAGTTAAAATTGATGCTAACTAAAACGTTAGCTGGATTTTTTTTTTTGTGTGTGTTCCAAAATCGTTTTTTTTTTCCTGATGCAAGTGGGTTTAGCCAAGTTATCCTATCTTCCATCTTGTTACAGTAAGTCCCTACTTTAATACAAACCAAAGAGTGAAAAAATGATTATCCGGTAGGACATTTTCCGATGAAAATATATTCTATGGAGAACTTCCACATTGGTTGAAAAATGGGTCGTCTCGTTGTATGATCTTAGGCAGTCCCCATCTCATGAGTTAGCTTATGAGGTTGAGTTAGGCTCAAGGATCACTCCTTAACCGTCAGTAAATGCACAGTACAGTGAGGCTTTTATGATCATTATGCAAATTGTTTCACTCCCAAAGGCTAAAGCCCTGATTCAAAACTTGAAAATAAGCTAATCACTGAGTTTTGGCTACAAATTCCTGCTACCAAACATCATTATACCAAGGAGAAAATGTGATGCCCATGATGGAGGGTTGGCTGATGAGGGCGAGTCAAGTAGGACCGACAGACTTCTAGGCTGGCAAGCTTCTGAAGAAGGGGCTTGGGTCGTGATAAAAGTATGACCTTGGACACTTGAAGTTTGTTTACTTCTCTCTGGAATCTGTGCTGCTTGTACTACTATTGGACTCCCTTTCAGCATCATCTGATCTTCCATTTTGCTTCTCAGTCCTTAAAGTTTCTGGATTCAAAGGGTTGTTACTATACAAACGACCATAGTACGAATATGGATTGACCGAAATGCAGCTTCCAGGTGCAATATATCTATAAGAAGAGGGGTAAGGGCATGGAGGGAATGCATTAAGTTGAGGCCAATATACAAAAGGCAGAACAGAATTTGGCGGATACATCGGGAAAACAGGATATGCACATTGGTTATGGTAGGGAATATTGGACGCGGTATTAGCCATTACAGGTTTTGGCATATTTGCTTGTGCTTGAGATGATGGTATTGATATATTCATCTGACTTGAAGTTGAGGCGTAATTCATTAATCCAAACGGCGCAGGAGATGCAGAACATGAAGGTTCAGAATGTATAATTGTCGCTTTTTCTGAAGTTTTCTTCTTAGAGATTGTTTCTCTCTTGCTTCTCCTTTTCGTTGGTACTTTCTTCCCCTGTTGAGAATTGGGACTAATATTCTGGAATAACATGAATAATTCCATCAGAAGAAACCTCTTTAGCAGAATGAAAAGGTGTTTAGTCTTAAAATATGAACGTTAAACTCAAAACTAAAGGAAGTTGACTGGTGAGGACTAACTTAAAGTCACAAAACAATACATATCTTGCCTAGCTATATCTTGTCTTAAGATACATTAAGTCAAAAATAATTTTACTCCCTTTGTTCCAGTTTATGTGAACCTTTTTGCTTTTCGAGATTCAAACTGTGTAAACTTTGACCAACATTTCGAAATGCATGTTTTCATCAGAAGAATTGTAACTTATAGTACTTTTCATATAGTTTTCGAATATCCAAACTTTAACTTTAAAATATCGAGTTAATCTAATGCAATTTAGCTTCAAAAATTAGTCAAATTGACTTCGAAAAGCGAAAAGGTTCACATAAACTGGAACAACGGGAGTAGTAATTTGATGTATTGAGTTTTGCTTTGCAGCAGAGTTACCACAAATATTGAAGAAATGACCATGAGTTGCAGATCTTACAATAGTATCAGTTTGAGTATGTGATAGAAATAACTCCTCTCTTTCTGCATCCTCATCTGTCCTGCAAATGTGGAGATGATTTAGAACTCTTTTTACGTAGACGCATTATAGGCTACTTGAAAATATACAAGAAAAACATGCAATGCAGAATACCTGTAATACTTTTGTAGGAGGTCCAAGTTCTTATATTTGGTTTCTCTTTGAACCAGGTCATTAGGAAAGCCAGCCATGAAAAGAAGTGTAATTCCTAAGGCCTTAAAAAAGAAGCTTCCGCTGCGAATATGGACTAGCATTGCCATCCTACATATGGCCGGGCCAAACGATTTTAGCTTGTTTCTTCCCATTCGCTGCCTGACGTATCTGGAATTACAATGCATCAATTGTAAGTTAGCTATAGCCAATTTTCTGCTCACTGTGTAGTTTAACTATTATATACGCTGCAGAGCAATTTAACTGGTTACTGTATCATGCCTGATATGAAAAGTTACCTGATGTCGTAGATCAACTAAACCTAATAGTGTACAGGTTCTTTACCGCGTCAGTACACAGAACATAAACTCTATGTACTATTGCAACAAAGCATACGAGATCAAGTAATTAATCTGTGCTTACTCATTTTGAGGAAGATTTCTCGTCTTTCCTCCGTATTTGATGCATAAGAATAAGCACGACGGGCAGCTAGGATCAGAGGGGCGCATGACCTTCTCCTCTTCAAGTATTCGAACGGGGCACAAGTTTGGGTTCTGTATGTTGGCATAGAATATTTTCCTCCGAACTCCAGGGTTATCGTATAACACGTGCTCCTGACACAGCATATATTAGTTCAGCTGAACTTTGAACCAAAACAAAACCATTTAGTCATAGTATAAGAATTAGGAAGCGAACCCCCGAATATTTTGAATCTGTATAGTGTTCTCCCCTGTGTAAAATGCTAAAATGGTTGAAGTCTAATTCATACATATCCTCACATCCATGCCTTATACCAAGAGGTGAAAAAACTAAGATTTTTCTCATAGTATGTGATTGAGCATTTTCCAGTGAAAGCTCTTTTGATTCAAGTATTTTCTTTACTTCCTTTGGACAAAAAGCCACCTTTACAGATTTTTTATGCGAAAATGAACTTCCCTGTCTTCCGAATGGCGAATCACTTGCTTCACCAACATCCTCTTTCAGTACTTGTTCTTTGATTTCCTTTTTGATATGCAAGTTCTTGACATTTTCTCTATCTGTACAGTCATTACAAGTGCCACTATCATCGGATTCTTCATCCTCTTCGTCTTCACTATCATCGGTGTCATTATCTGCAGCTGTATCGACATCTTTGGATCTCTCAAAATTTAGAAACTGACTATCATGTATGCTCATCCAATTGACTAGGCATTCTTGATCTGTATTAACATCTTTGTTTCGAAAGATTTCAGTATGATCCTTCACTTCTGAGTCCATTTTTTGTCTTTTGAGCTGTCTGAAATGTCTTTCCCCCATACTTTGACAACTGGCCTGTGATTAAGAGAAAGGTAACATAAGCATGGAGTGAATTTGGAATGAAAATTTACTCTTCCAATTATTAGATGATTCGAACAGAAGATGTATTTTGTTTTCTTTGAGCACACTGGCATACTTTTACATGTATTAAAAAGTTCAAAAGAACAGTTCTGTAGTATGAATAAATCTCCGAAGTTGCACATACAACAGCAACAAAACGATCCAGTAAAATCCCACAAAGTGGGGTCTGAGAAGGTAGTGTGTACGCAGACCTTACCCCTACCTTGATAGGGCAGAGAGGCTATTTCCGATTAGACCCTCGGCTCAGGGAGATGGAAATAAAACAAGAAGCAATTCATCAGTATCGTCAACAAAAACGATAGAAATAGTAACATCATCATAAAAACCAACAGCAAATAAGGTCCGGAGCTATGAAAACAATACAGATAGTGTGGACTCTACATTAACCACAAGCCGTCTAAGATCAACCTTATCAAACTCGCTTCGCCGCCCCGGTATGAAGAAGGAGAAGCTCGACTACCCCCTAGCCTACAACCCTAGTGCTCGACCTCCAGACCTTCCTATCAAGGACACATATACATAGATCATAAAATTCTACTTATCAACTTCGCGTAACAATGTTGAAATTATGAAACAGTCATACTGTAGAACATGCTCAGACGGAAACTCAAGGTTGAATTTTTATTTACACTTGAAATCAGCTCATTCAAGATTAAGTCTTCAAGAACAACGACAACAACATACACAGTATAACCCCACAAGTGGAGTTTGGTCGTCTAGGGAGGGTAGTGTACATAGCCTTACCCCTACCTTGTGCAAGCGTGGAGAGGTTGTTTCCGATAGACCTTCGACTCAAAGGCAAGCATGGATAATCAATCACAACAGAACAGAGAGAGGCCAATATATTCTAAGGTAAACGAGGCTGCCACTACACTAATTCCAGGCAAAACAGATGATTAGAAGGCAACACAGTTATTATTTTGGGAATGACATAACATTCATATAGTAGCTAATTATGAGCAATCATACTTTTTCATTTGAGAGCTCCAAGTCCTTATGTTTTTCATGTATCTGCGATTCAAGAACTGATATTCTGTCCATTAGTTCTTTATTTTTCTGCCTCTCCTTTTGCAATTCAGCAGAAATCTCAGCAATGGCATTTAGACTCTCTTCTTCATTGTAACATGCAGAAGCACTGACCAAACTCTGGCTATTTTTTAACATTCCTCAATCACAGAAAAGACAGCAGTATGCTCTGAGTTGAGCAAAAAGGAAATAGTCAAGACCTTGAACTGCATCAGGTGTGGTGGTAATATCTGGGGAAATCAGAGTAGCACTGTGTACTAAGCTCCTGCCTGCTATGGGCGAGCAGTGACGAAGCCAGAAAGTTTCTCTAAGGGTGTTCAAACTTGAACGAAATAAAAAAAATTCCCGACAAAGGGTAATCAATATGTGTTATATACCTCTAAAACATAATATTTTACCTATATATACAACGCAAGTTTTCGATGAAGGGTGGTCAATTGACCACTCTTAAGTGAATGTAGCTTCGACGATGTGGGTGAGTCGTAAAAAGAGTTGAACCACACTGAATCTATTGTGCGTGTTTATGCAAGAGGTTGATTTTACGGCTTGAACTTATCAGTGATGGTGACACTCTAGTTAGTTAGAATGTGAACTTATTTCCTTTTTAGTCCATGCCAAAAAGAATGACCTCTTTTCTTATTTGGAAACAATTTACCTTTATGCAATGACTTACAGCCACACAAAATATATATACTTCATTTTACACCACAAGTTCAAAAGTCTTCTCTCTTTTCTTAAGCTCCGTGTCCAGTCAAACGAGTTCACATAAATTGAAACAGAGGGAGTATTTATTATTGCTATTATATGATTATGTTTCAAGTTAAAGTATTGTCCTTAAAATATTTGTCATTGTTCAAATTTCAACAAATAGGTACAAGCGATTATGATTACAACTTTCTTTTTTTCATACTCAAAGTTTATTTTATACCTAAACTGTACGCAGACGGAAACTTTTTGGTTACATGTAATTAAGTGAACAAAAAAGTTGCGGCTCAGTGATCAGGAATGTCACGAGTTCTAGTCGCAAAAATAACCTCTTCAAGAAATGCAAGACAAGATTGCATACATCAAATCCAATACATGGTCAGGTCTTTTCCTAGTCTCTATATATAGCGGGAGCTTTGTGTATAGTTGACAAGACAAATTGTATACATTTTTTGGCCTACTGAATGTAAATAGTTTCTGGCGCGAGTTAGAAGTGGTAATACACAAGTATTAATTAGTCAATTGCACACAAATTCTTATGGTACAAAATTAAAATAATAATATTAGTTAAAAAATTAAAGAAAAAAGATATGCTTAGCTGTTAAGGAGAAAGTGAGGGTGGTTTCTCAATAATCGAAACATTAGGAGCATCCTAGGCTATTTATGCTGTTATTATACGTTTTGCCTTGTTAACGCAAATGCTAGCAGAGTTCTTTAATCCCATGACACAAAACAAGTCGATCCATAGATTTGGTTAAATTTGAAAAAAATAAAATAATTTAAAGTTATGTTGAAAAATAATATTTAAAAGTTAAAATTGTATTTTGACATATATTTTATTAAGAAAAAAATTAACGTTTTGTGAGTGGAAGAATAATTTTCACCAAAAAACTACCCTAAAACCAGTTTGGGAATTTGAATTTTTTTTTCAAATTTTGTTTAAAAATTAATCATAGTCCCATGAACAAACAATGTTGCCAAAAAAAAATTGAAAACAAGTTGCCAAAATGTATGGCCAAATTTATACTTTTACCACTTCTTTTGGTGATTTAATCTATTCCTATTCAAGTTTTAGGTGTCAATGGATATTTAAAAACCGACTAACTGACCGAATCGATTTTTAAATTTCTTTTAATATAATCATAGGTTTTTTTTATTAATCTATAACCATACCGATAATTAGGGTAGATTTTTTATTTTATGACAATAAACCGAAAAATACCGAACCGTACCGAATAAATTTACATGGAATTTTTTTTGTATATATTAAGTTTAAAATAATAAAATATTATATTTTTTTTGGCCTTGGAGTTATGAAAACAGTTACAAGGCAATAAGTAATTAAACTCAAAATCCTAATTTCCAAACTTATTATACTACTTCTATTGAAACTAAATTATTTCCAGCATATTCACTGGCAAGACACAAGTTATTTTAACTATTATGAGTAGCAAACTACAATGTATTGAATATGTCTCCTTTCGTATGATTTAAATTTATATTTTCGAATATTTAATCTTCTATAAGCTTTTTTTCATGAGTCTCACCTTGCTTAATATCTTTTCACTCGTGTGATTTATATTTTCTTTGTCTTTGCTTAGTTTCTTTTACACTTGATAGATGTACACTCCGAACATCTTATGTTTTTTTAATTCATCATCCATTAAATAGTAAATAGAGAGTTTCGGTAAGTCCTATAAAAGTCCATAGTTATTGTATTTTTTTTCTACTAGTGACTTTTAAATGATATTAAAAAAAATACCAAAAATTAATCGAACTATACCGTTGAAGAGAAACCGACATGATTGATATTATTTTTAAAAGTATAA
This sequence comes from Nicotiana knightiana, assembly GCA_005239525.1. Lineage (NCBI taxonomy): Eukaryota > Viridiplantae > Streptophyta > Magnoliopsida > Solanales > Solanaceae > Nicotiana > Nicotiana knightiana. The sequence goes on from ML372486.1 coordinate 115,979, forward strand.
TTTTAATTATATATAATAGAATAACTAAAAAAATTAGTATATTATAAAATAACCGACTGAATTGAATCATTGACACAACAATTCTATATTAACCTCCAAGAAACAACATTATTAAAGGTTAGCATTTTAATTGTCTTGGCATATGAACCCGATGCAGAAAAATTCTGACGTTTACCAGACTAGTATTAAAAAATAATAATAAAAATAAATAAATAAATAAAAATAGAAAAACCAATGCAGCAATGGCGTTATTTCCGAGGTAAAAAGGAGAAGGTGTGTACACGTGCACATGAATATAATATGCTTATTGAAAGTATTACTACCTCCGATTTAAAATAAGTGATTTTTTAATTGTTCTCATACAGATTAAGAAATTTACTTTTTAATATTAATTAGCAATAAAATTGACAATATCAACCTTTACTTTCCCACATAAACACATACTCCAACATTATTTACTCCAACGGTAATGTAGGAAAAAAATAATTAATTCATTCTTGAAATCTGGAAAAAATCACTTATTTTAAACCACCAAAAAAAGGCCAAATAATTACTTATTTTGGATCGGAAGAGTAGAATATTATATTAACTCACGTGCAATGGCAACTTAGAGTTGTCTTCATTCTTCTATTGCAATTTGTGTCAGCAGAATATGAGACTTTAACCTTGGATTCCATCTTCTTATAAATTCTTTACAAAATAAAGACAGCTATGTGTACCTTTCCTTTTTCAGAACAAAAAAAAAAAGGTTTTGCTCTGAACAATGTAAGATGAAGGAAAGAGATAAAGTACATTATAAGCAATGCAGCTCTTTGGTAACGGGTTCGTACGCAGACGTTATCTCTATTTTTGTAAAGTTAAAGAGTTTGTTTCCGATAGAGGCGGACACACACACTATAAGTAGAGGGGTCATCGGTACCCGGAAATTTCGAGAAAAACTTCATGTATATATACTTGTAAATGTCTTTAAGAAATAGTCAGATATTAGCATAGGCTGCCCTCGTACCAAGCTTTATGAGCAATGATAAATTTATATTGAATGTCATGGTGCCCCGTGACCGTCGAAACGTGAATCCGCTTTTGCTTTCCGATATACCCTCGGCTCAAAAAAAGATGAAAAAAGAAGTAGTAGTACAAACTACAAAATAAGATGATAAGGAATCGAAGCAAAAAAAATATTATGGGTTTTAATAAAGATGTATGTATAAGACTTGACTATTTTCGATCAAGAGCATAAATAAATATGCGTGTCTGTAAAAATTTATTAAAATTTCATTAAATTTAAATCTAAATTTATTAATTCTAAATACAGTGAATTCATTAGTAACAATCATAAATGTTAAATCTATCAAGTTTAAACTCGGAATTCGCCTTTGAAATATAAGCACTCAACTCTATTATTCGTCAAGGGGAATTGCCCATTTTTGGAAAAGAAAGGAATCCTTTGTCTCAGCTTTAAATTCCCTCTAATGATTCAGTAATTACAATTTTTCTTAGGATTTTATTCATTCCACAAGTTTAAGTTGAGAACTCTAAAAAAGAAAATTTAACATTTAAAATGATCAAGTTTTCAACGACCACCAAAAGATTGCAGTGGGACGGTAAGCACCTCTTCATCCTTAATCAAGATCTGAAGTTCGATCATTGGAAATAAAGTCGCCTTTAATAGGGAACATTATACAACCCAATATTTAGATTTTCCGGTGCGAATTCAGATTAGTAGGACGCAAGGTAATCTGTTAACAAGGTAAACATGACAATGTGATCCACAGAAAATTACAAAGGGGATCAGATACATCACAGGAGAAGTGTAAATATACCAATAACTTAACTATTCACACACACTGCATTTAAACTCAACCTACAACCAAAATGCCTCCTTGTACTCCAGTGCTTCCCGAAGATCGTTGAAGGATTAAAGAAAAACCAACTACATCACTTACACTTCATCGCTCTTTTCTGCAGTGTAGACGCCTTCCCATCGTTCTGACTGCTGCGAGGGTAGTTTCACCAATGCACTAGAAAAGCTTCGGCTGTGGTTGCGTTCCACTTCTCATCATAGCACAGAACTCCTCATAATTGATCCGACCATCCTGTTTAATTCAAGAGTCAGGTATGAGATTAACATGCTAGAGTTTCAATGTCAAGCGTTTCGTTGTAAGACCACTTACATTATCAGTGTCCACCTCTGCAATTATTTCCTTTATGGTGGCCTCATCACCCATACCATACTCCTTCATAGCGCTTTCCAATTCATCTCTCGTGATAAAGCTGAATAACATTAACAACAATAAAAAAGTGAATATGTTACAAGAAGATCGTGAAATCGTGAGACTTAAACAGACTACATTTAACTCAAATACTGGAGCCTCCAAGTACATGCTTCTAAAAGGTTCAGAAAGCATAGAAAGCTTCCCAAACAGCCAAGTGTAGAAACAACTAGAGAGAGATCAATAGGTTCTACTTCCTCCGTTTCAATTCATGTGAACCTATTTCTTTTTTTAGTCCATGCCAAAAAGAATGACCCCTTTCCATATTTGGAAACGATTTACCTTTACACAAAAATTTATAGCCACACAAAATATATTTGCCTCATTTTACACCTTAAGTTCAAAAATCTTTTTTTTTTTTCTTAAACTCCATGCTCAGTCAAATAGTTCACATAAATTGAAATGGAGGGAGTACATTCCATTACGAAGGTTCAATTTTAAGTCAGGAGGATGTTTCAAAATCGACGTTAGTTCTTGATCTTATAGATCATAATACTGCTGATTTTAAAAATGATTCACCTTAGTTGTTCATGCTCAGGACGGCTTCTTGATGCAACTACCATATGTTAAACACTATGAGGGTCTATCTAATTCTAGAGTAAGGAGTAATTATGGCCGTATTAACCCCCAAGGGTGTGGCCTAGTGGTCAATGAAGTGGGTTGAGAACAATGAGGTCTCATGTTCAAATTTTAGCGGAACAAAAAATACTAAGTGATTTCTTTCCATCTGTCCAACCATTGGTGGACAGAGTTTCCTGGTATTTGTTGTTGGAATTAGTCGAGGTGAGCAGGCTAGCCAGTATGTTACAGGAAAAAAAAAAAAGGCAACAAAAAGTGACTGCCTTTTAAGTAAATGAAACTTACTGATCACCTATACACAAACCTACCGATCACATATGGCCAATCCCACCCATAACTTGAGTAAGTTAAACAATTGGCAAAATACCTTAAAATACCCCTAAACTTGGCTTAGATTATTAGTTTCCTCCCCGAACTATGCCCAGGCCTAATTACCCCCTACACTTGGTTATTAGGACCGGCAATAGTTCGGGGAGGAAACTAATAATCTAAGCCAAGTTTAAGGGTGTTTTAAGGTATTTTGTGTTAAACAATTAGATGGCTTAGGAGGTTTTCCTCTCAATATCCTAATGGTCTAGCAGCAAAAGTAATCACTTGCAAGCCCCTATCATTTTATTATTTTAAACCCTGTCGATGCGCCGATCTATCCATAAATCGCAATAAAGGGATATGTGACGACGTTATAATATAAGATATGAATAGCAACAAGGAGAAAACTAGGTTTTTCTTTTGCTTCTGAAAATAATTATACTTATTTATCTAGATTGTCATGTGGTATGTATGTTATAGTCACCTAGTTATGGAAGTCAGAAAAACAGAAGTCTTAATCAATTTTATGGACTTACCCACTATGGTCCTTGTCGAAATACTGAAAAGCTTTAAAGAGATGTTCATCTCTTTCAAGCCGATGTCTATGCATTGTTGCAGTAATAAACTCGATGTAGTCGATTGTTCCATTTCCGTCCACATCAGCCTGAACGTCGATCATTTACATGGAAAACAAGTACTTATTCAGTCAGCAGATAAGATTAAAAACAAAGTTAAATCTAGTCAAAGGCATCATACTTACAGCTTCCATGAGTTGCTTGACTTCGGTCTCTGTTAGCTTTGATCCAAGCCGAGCCAATCCCGACTTCAATTCTTCATAAGTGATTGTGCCACTATTGTCTGTATCAATGTTTGCAAACATAGCCTTCAAACCCTTGATTTCTTCTTCAGATAAATTTTCCGCAATGACCTAGGAAAATTACAAATGTAACAGAATATCAAGAGGTTGTAATTGGAATATAAATGCTGATATCAACATCTTGCTTTGACTTGTTAGAAATCCAAGGACACGTTAGCCTAATGCAGTAACTTAATTCGTATACCTCTGCTAAATGAAAGTCAATCTACTGATATGAAGACATCTTGTGAATGGAAATGAACATCAATTAAGACCTTATTCAACCACAAAAAACACCTTGTGAAGATGAAGTTAGCATGATTATAGTTCTACTTCCAACATCAAGTGCGTAGAAAGTGCTACATCTAAATAATTCAGTACGTACGGCATATCCGACATCACTTTTGCTACTGAAGAACCAGTAATGATAGTCAACTATTCTCATTTACAGTAGACTCAAAAATACTAAAATCACCTGCTGTGCCAAAATAAGAATGCAATATTAGATTGTACCTTCAATGCAAGTTTCTTGAGCTTATTCATTGCTCTGAACTGTTTCATTCTGGATAGCACTGCACTGTCTATTGGCTTGTCTGATGCTTCTCCCATTCGAAGCCATGGATGTTCTGTAGAAACAAGCACGATGAAGGCTAAGTATTACACAAGCAAGGAGAACTTAAATGCAACATATAAAAAAATTTAAAAAGAAAAGAAAAGCTGCAAGCAAGCAATGCCTCTTGCTTTCAGTCAGACTTAAAAACCTGGGGAAGCAAGCTGAAAGGGGGGGGGGGGGGGGGTGCTGCCCTCCCAAAGCTGTGGTTATTAGCGGTCAATGAAGGTAGAACAAATACCATGTCAGACCAGGGTTAAATTCCAATAGAGGCAAAAAAAAGGAAAACGTTAAGTGATTTCTTCCCATCAGTCTAACCATAGAGGATAGTGTTATCCGGTATTCGTATTATGGGAGGATGCAGGTACTTACCTGCATCCAGTGCAAGGACCAAAGCAATAAGTTCATGATATGTGTATTTTAAACATGGTTATCACTTAATTGTGCTTTTTAATATGAATTCTTAACTCAATTTTATCTTTTAACTATGGAAAATAAACATGGTTGGTGCATGATGCACCGAGTCTGGGTTAGTTTTTCCCATGCAAGTATCGAATGGAAAAATTGAGGTGCATGCAAGTTGGTCCAAACACCACCAACATCAGAGAGAGAGAGAGAAGGGGGAAGGTGAGGAGAGGATCAATTTCGACTTCCACAAAACCAAGAAAGACACATCGTGCATAGGGAACTCAATGTAATGTTCTGAACAGAAAGGTGTGTGCAACATTCTATGTTGCAAGAAAGGTGTGTGAACAGAAAGGTGTCTGTGACACACGAGAAATTGTGCTGCTAGTGATGCAACAGAAGCATGAAATCTTGAAAAGAAATGAAGACTCGGCATTGAAATCCATCCAATGCCCTTTCTATGTTATAAGGTAGATATTATGCTACCCCTCCCCTCCCCAACACCATATGAGAAGATCCGCAAATCTTAAGGATGAGGAGATGGAGCAATGTGTAAGCCACCAAGAGGGCACAAAGGTAAAAACACCCAACTTCTTATCCCTCACCTTCTAACCCCACCCCCTTGCACATCTCATTATTTCTTTAATTTTGAATTGACATGTATCAGTTGTTTTCATAAAAAAATTGTTTCTTCTTTATCAATTGATTGTTAACCAATAAGTTGGAACTTGGAAGAAATCAATTATTGTCTCACAAAGACCAAAGATACAATATCAATTAATTTAAGTCTCAGTTGAAACAGAGTTGAGCTCAACTATATGAATCATCGATGAGCATTCCGGTATATTCAGTCTAAGACTAGTACTTTGCTAAAAGATAATTTGTTTTTCAAAACAAACTAGAAACTCTTTAAAACTAGAGGTTCTCTATATCTCAATTTATCTCTACGCTAGCATACACGTCTCTACCCATACTTAAAAGGCTACTCTAAAACACAAAACCTAATGAATTGTAACAACTAATTAAACCTTAGTTGAAACCAGTAGGTATAGGCGTATATCCTATATGAATCTTTTACTTTTATAGTACTATGTTGATAGCTAAATTCGCATTGATTGTGGGAGACTGTAGATCTTTTAAGATAACCTCCCTCCATGTGATTTTTAAGTTTACCTTGTCCTCTTTTAGACCTCAAGTGTTTTATGAGTCTATGTTTTCCTTCGCGAATGAGAATTCGAGAACTAGTCGGTTGATCAGGTAGCTTGCTCTCTGGTCTTTCATTGATCTCTTCTACCCCTCAGTCCTTCACACTATGACGGATGTGTGCTTATACAGAAAGTTTATGTGGAAAAGAAAAAAGAAGCAAAACTGAAAGAGAGAACCCACTTTATTATGAGACCAAGATCAAAAACAAAGGAAGAGCGAGGTGTGATTCCTAGTTAGTAATCAATAGAAGATACCAAAAGAAGAGCTTTACCCAATTTAACGAATGTAGAAAGATATGAAAATTGTGCAGATATATTGGCATATTCCGTGTAGTAATACTTTATGTAAAGGGTTGAGCCTCAGAATGGGCTTGCATCCTTTGCCGATCGTGCCCTTTCTTATTTTTATATGGATTCACCGATCAAAAGATTTCTTATATGGACCCATATTCCAAATTTTCTTTCAATGTGTACTATATTATTGGGGTTCTTTTCTACTGAACCAGATTGTTAGAATAGTTCTGTGAATGTATATAATTAGTCCTAGTTTCTTATGTAATAAGAGTAGGTTATGTGTTATGTATACATATAAATAGGGCTTATCGTAACATAGAATATCAATCAATAATATTTTCTCCCGTGCTTTCTCACACGGTATCAAGCAATAGTAAGAAATTTATCGTTGTGCATCATTCCAGCGACTTCCGGGAAGAAAGACCTCGTCGCCGTGCAATTTTCCGGCGACTTAGGACGTTGTCCGCAACAAAATCATTTTTCCTTGATGTTGTGCAAAATCAACACCACCACAAGGTCCCTAAGACAGAGGCGACCAAACCCCAATAAAAAAAATCTCCGGAAAAAACCACCCACGCGCCGGCGCGTGTTCTTGTTTCCGGCCATTTTTTGGCCGACCTTCTTCAGGACAGCCTGATCGCGAGGCTTTTCCGAGCCTACCCATCAAGGTTACATCAGATTCCGACGACTTTTTTTATTTTCCGGCGAGCTACAGTGTTTTCCGGGGAACAGTTCCAGTGAAACAGTGATTTTCAGATAATTTTTTTGATTTTTCTGGCGTTAATAGTAATTTCCAGAAGGGTTTCCGATTTTTTCCGGCGTGAACATTATAATGTCATTCTTATTAGAAGCCTTAGACTCGCAATCCGTTGGATCCAATGCATTGAATCCAATCCTGATGATTTCTTTACCGTATTATATTGAGTTCCTTCAGTACAAAGCACGTAAACAAACATCTTCAGGATTAGCCTCCGTTGTTCTAACAGATAGTAGCATGACTTGTGCCTCCCAATCTTCAACTTCTGAGTCTTAGGTCATTGATTCAGGTGCATCTGTAACAGATCTTTTTTCACTAGTATTTCATATTCTCAATCTCTTCCAACAGTCACAATGGCCAATAGGTCTCAAACCATGGCAACTGCAATAGGTCAAGCAAGTCACTTCCTTCCTTACCTTTAGACTCGGTTCTTTATGTTCCCGGTAGTCCTTTTTAATCTCACAGCCGTTAGTCGCTTAGCCAAATCACTTAAATCTGTTGTTTTATTTCTTGATGACTTTGTTTTTATACAGGAACGCAGTACTGGGCGGATCATTGGTACTGGACGTGAATCAGATGGACTTTATTACCTTTATCCTTGCAAAATCACACGGACTCGCATCTTGTCTTCCTTCAATAACTTGTCCCGTTACTGATTCACAAGATTTATTACATAAACAGTTGGAACATCCCAATTTGTCAAAACTTCAGAAAATGGTACATGGCTTATCTCACTTGTCCACTCTAGAGTATGAGTTATGTCAGCTCGGTAAGCATACCCGCTCCCATTTCCCGCGGCGTCTTGATAATCGAACAGGGTCACCTTTTACTTTAGTCCATTCAGATGTTTGGGGTCCTAGTCGGGTCAGTTCTACCTTGGGATTCCGCTACTTTGTCAGTTTCATAGATGATTATTGAAGGTGCACTTGGATATTTTTGATGAAAAATCGATCTGAGTTGTTTTCTATTTTCCAGACCTTCCATGCTGAAATTCAAAATCGAATTTGGGGTTTCTATCCGCACATTTCGTAGTGATAATGCCCTAGAGTATTTGTCTTCCCCATTTCAGCAGTTTATGAACTCCCATGGGATTATTCATCAAACATCTTGTCCGTGTACATCCCAACAAAATGGGGTAGCTGAAAGAAAGAATAGACATCTTATTGAAACTGCTCGTACCCTACTCATACAATCTCATGTTCCGCTGCGTTTTTGGGAATGTTGTTCTTACATCTTGCTATCTTATTAATGTATGCCATCTTCAGCTATCCAGAATCAAGTTCCATTCTCTGTCCTGTTTCCCCACTTACCTTTGTTATCTCTTCCACCCCGTGTCTCTGGGAGTACGTATTTTGTTCATGACCTTACTTCGGGAAAAGATAAGTTAGCTCCTCGTGCTCTTAAGTGCATATTTCTGGGTTACTCGAGAACGCAAAAGGGATATCGATGTTATTCTCCTAACCTCCAGCAGTTTCTTATGTCTGCTGATGTTACCTTCTTTGAAATCCAATCATACTTCACAGGTCCAGTTAATTACTTAGATAATTCTGAGGTGCTACCAGTTCCGTCTTTTGGAGATTCAGTCACTATCTCTCATTCATCTTCCTCCATAGCTCCAGTTGCAGCTCCACCACCTATAGCTCCAGTGCTACCACCGAGTCCAGTTCCACCAACTATAGCTCCAGTGCCACCACCTAGTCTAGTTCAACCTTCTATAACTCCACCACTCCTGACTTATCATCGTCGTTCGCACTTAGCATCAGGCCCAGCCAATTCACGTCCTGCACCTAACCCTGCTAATACTGCGGACTTGTCTCCTTTTAATCAACCGATTGCACTACGAAAAGGTATACGGTCCACACTTCATCCTAATCCCCATTATGTCGGTTTAAGTTACCATCGTCTGTCATCATCCCATTGTGCATTTGTGCCATCTTTATCTTCTGTTTCCATCCCTAAGTCTACAGGTGAAACACTGTCTCATCCCGAGTGGCGACAGGCTATGATTGACGAGATGTCTGCTTTTCATACGAGTGGTACTTGGGAGCTTGTTCCTCTTCCTTCGGGTAAATCGACGGTTGGTTGCCGTGGGTGTATGCAGTCAAAGTTGGTCCAGATGGCCAGGTTGATCGACTTAAGGCTCGTCTTGTTGCCAAAGGGTATACTCAGATATTTAGACTCGATTACAGTGATACTTTCTCTCCAAGTGGCTAAAATAGCATCAGTTCGCCTTTTTCTATCCATGGCCGTTGTTCGCCATTGGCCTCTCTATCAGTTGGACATTAAGAATGTTTTTCTTCACCGTGACCTTGAGGATGAGGTTTATATGGAACAACCACCTGGTTTTGTTGCTTAGGGGGAGTCTAGTGGCCTTGTATGTCGGTTGCGCCGGTCCCTCTATGGTCTAAAGCAGTCTCCTCGAGCCTGGTTTGGTAAGTTCAGCACAGTTATTTAGGAGTTTGGCATGACTCGTAGTGAAGTTGATCACTCTGTACTTTATCGACATTCTGTTTCAAATCTCTGTATTTATCTGGTCGTTTATGTTGACGATATTGTTATTACCGGCAATGATTAGGATGGTATTAGTAAGTTGAAGCAACATCTCTTTCAGCACTTTCAGACTAAGAATCTGGACAGATTAAATTATTTTCTGGGTATTGAGATCGCTCAGTCTAGCTCAGGTATTGTGATCTCACAACAGAAGTATGCCTTAGATATTCTTGAGCAGACAGGAATGACAGGTTGTAGACCTGTTGACCCTCCGATGGATCCGAACTCTAAACTCCTGCCAGGACAGAGGGAGCCTCTTAGCGATCCTGCAAGATATAGGCGGTTGGTTGGTAAATTAAATTACCTCACAGTGACTAGACCTGACATTTTCTTTCTTGTGAGTGTTGTGAGTCAGTTTATGGATTCTCCCTATGATAGTCATTGGGATGCAGTTGTCCGCATTCTTCGGTATATAAAATCAGCTCCAGGCAAAGGCTTATTGTTTGAGGATCGAGGCCATGAGCAGATCATTGGATACTCAGATGTTGATTGGGTAGGATCACCTTTTGATAGACGTTCTACGTCTGGATATTGTGTCTTAGTAGGAGGAAATTTGGTGTCTTGGAAGAGCAAGAAACAGAATGTGGTTGCTCGGTCTAGTGCAGAAGCAGAATATCGAGCAATGGCTATGGCGACATGTGAGCTAATTTGGATCAAACAGTTGCTCAAGGAGTTGAAATTTGGTGAGATTAGTCAGATGGGATTGTGTGTGATAATCAAGTTGCTCTTTTGCGTTAAATCCACTGTTCCATGAGAGAACTAAACACATTGAGATTGAATGTCACTTTGTTAGAGAAAAGATACTCTCGAGAGATATTGCTATAAAGTTTGTGAAGTCGAATGACTAGCTTGCAGATATTTTCACCAAGTCTCTCACTGGTCCTCGTCTTAACTACATATGTAACAAGCTAGGTACATATGATTTATATGCACCAGCTTGAGGGGGGTGTTAGAATAGTTCTGTGAATGTATATAATTAGTCCTAGTCCTTTATGCAATAGGAGTAGGTTATGTTATGTATACATATAAATAGGGCTTATTGTAACATAGAATATCAATCAATAATATTTTCTCCCGTGCTTTCTCACACATAAAAAAACTACTCTTTTTCTTCTTTTCAGCATTTTAGTGTTGAATAATGCATGTGGAGGTCTATGTATAACAAGACCAAATCATCTAAGGCGACTTTCTCTCATCTTATCCTCTATGTATACTACTTGCACTCTCAGCATGATGTGATTATTTCTAATCTTGTCTAGAACTGTATCACCACACATCTATTTTAACATCCAAATTTCTGTGAACTCATGTTGTAGATAAGTTACAGTCCTGTAAAACATAGCTAGTCACACCATTGTTCTATAAAACTTGTCTTTAATTTTGGTGTAAATCTTCCTAGCCCAAAGAACTCCATTTCAGTCATCTTATCAATTCAATGAGTGACGTATTCATATATCAAACCACTCTTTTGGATAAATGCCTTCACCATATCACTGTGTTTGTTAGTGAAGCAGATCCATAATATATCCAAAGTTAACACCAAGAGACAAGCCATAGTATACGAAAAATGATAATGTATTTAGCTCTGCTATAGTCAAGACAGTGATTTCATCAATGTCTGTTCTGGTCAAAGTCAACTGGAAGAGGACTGCAACTTATACTCATAAGATAAACTACTAAATGCATAAGAAACTTTAAACATGAATTAACCCTATTACATTGAAAGAAATATGGACGTAACGTACAACGGCAGAAAGAGAAGAAATCACAGCAGTAACTTTTGATTACACAAAGGTGAAAAGAGAGAAATACCAAGAACTTGTGCTGAAGTCATTCTCTTCCTTGGCTCCTGCGTCAGCATTTTTCTTATAAGGTCCTTGGCACTATTTGATATGGATGGCCATGGATCACTTTGAAAGTCAATTTCTCCTTTTAGTATGGCATTAAATATTCCCTTTTCAGTTTCTGCAAAGGATTTGGCAAGAGACATTAATAGATAAGTAGAGCAAATAACAGTAAGTACACCATCTTGTTAAACTTTGATCGCCGTCCTTACCAGCCCAAAATGGAGGCACGCCGCTGAGTAGAATATACAAAATAACACCTGCACTCCATACATCTGCTTCCTTCCCATAACTACGCCGCAGTACTTCAGGGGCAACATAATATGCACTACCAACTATATCACGGTACACCTTCCCTAAAATTTATATATGAAATATAAGTTCATCTAGTGTAGATACTACAAAGAAAGGTGGAGGGAACAAAAAACAATTGAAGTCAACTATGGAAATGATCCGTGCTGGAATACTCAAATGGTGACAAGACTGCACATGACATAAAAATTTGAGAATAAATGTGCTATATTGAAAGGGGATGCATGTTTTAGTATGTGAAATCAGCTATAGTACAGAGTATCTAGAGAAACTTAGATCACAAGACAAGAGAATGCGCTGTAATGTATACCTATCACACACAAAACAAAAAAAAAGAGCGAAAACAAAAACGAAGGTAGTCTGTTTTATTTTTGTTCAACACATAGTGAATCCATCCTGACAAGTGACAACTATAACACTTAATCGACGAGTATTATTTTTGTTCAACACTTGTAGTTTTCCTCGGAGATGCTTAAACCCTTCAAAGGGTACTCTGGACCGGAAGAAAAGTAAGTTTTGAGATACTTCACTGATCAAGTATCTTAGGTACAGACTAACAAGCTTATTTCTCCAGTAAATGGCTCAAAAAAAGAGTGCCCTATGCACACTTTGGCAATCTTGTAACTAACACATTGCTTGACCTGGAACAGGGATTGAACAGTGATGAGAGATGCTCTAACAGTAAGTCGCACTCTCAGTCAAAAAGTTTCACGCAATCACTTTCACTACCAACAAATGGCAACGAGATGAAATTTTGGGTTTAGGAGGATACTAGATTGAGTCACAATTACAGCATAGATACTCATCTTAGATTGTTGGAACTACGACCGCAAACTGCAACACTGAACATGGAAATTACAGGTCAGCTAGCTCTTTTCAAAGTCTATACGCAACAATTCTTGCTTTAATGGTAACCGTTGATTGCTTGCATGATTGAAGGACTGAAATTCTTCTTCTAGCTAACAACCTCGAATACATCTTCAACAAAGAGTTGTTTAACCAACGAGCGCATCTTTACACTTTAGTCCAATCATATCTTTAATTTTTGAAGATCTCTCAAATAGATACTACTGTTAGTGTCCCAGCAAATTGTCCTTGTCATCAAGCATTGACAGATACATTAAGCAACAAAGGTCATGAAAGTATTTAAAAGATCAACATAATATTAACCTACTGACAACACAAGAATTTATTCCAAAATACTCAGCTGTAATGTAATTAATATCGAGGGGCAAGAAACTGACCTTCTTCAATGAAGACAGAAAGTCCAAAATCAGTTGCCTTGAGCATCGCATTTTCATCCTTACTAGTCAGTAAAAAGTTCTCTGGCTTAAGATCCCTATGCATAACACCCATGAAATGGCAAATGTTAACAACATTTACAATCTGTCTAATAATCTCAGCAGCATCCTTCTCCGAGTAATATCCCCGAGCAATAATCCTATCAAACAACTCTCCTCCAGCACAAAGTTCCATCACGAGGTGCACGGAATGCCTATCCTCATATGCGCCTTTAAATTCCACAATATTCGGCTGGCCACTTAAATGCTGCATAATTTGAATTTCCCTCTTCATATCTTCCCTATCATTCTTACTCACAAGCTTCCTTTTTAGTATAGACTTACAAGCATAAGGGTTCCCGGTCGAATTCTCAGTACAATGATATGTCACACCAAACTGACCCCTACCCAATTCTTTACCAAGTGTATAGTGCTTCCTAATGTCTTCAAAGGGCTTTCCTAATATGTTATTCAAATGGGGTCCTTGCATTTGGTCTTGGGTTTGTGCCGGCTGTACGTTAACAGTGTGTACTTGTGGCTGAGGCTGAGGTTGTGGCTGTGGCTGATATGGCCTTTCTGGTTGAGGTTGTGCTGTTTTTTGATATTCTTGATTAACATTTCTTCTTGTTGCCCTATACCCCCCATTAGCACCTTCTTGTGTATATTTCTTGCTAAAACAACCACCCATTTCTACAGTTTATGTGGGCAAGATTGAATTTTTGGACTTCAATTGTTCAAGAAATCAAGAATTAGGGGGTTTTACAAGATAAAAGATTGTAACTTTGTGAATGAGATAAATCAAGATTCAAGATTCTTGGGTATTCTTCTTGCTAAAACAACCTCCAATATTTCAAGATTCAGTTTTTGGAGTATAATTCTTCAAGATTTTAAAAGAAAATCAAGAATTTGGGGTTTTATAGAGTAAAAAGATAGTAACTTTGTGAATGACATAAATCAAGATTTAAAGATTTGAGGGATACAGCACCTAAAGATATTGCACAGATCAGAAAAGGCCAAAGACTTGAACACTGTATATTGACTTGATTAAGCTCGTAGAGAGAACTCCATATAAGTGCTAATTACTTTAGTTTGTTTGATTTGTCAAAACTTTGTTTGCCAGCTTTTCAACTTTTCTATTTAGTCTGCTACCCTTTATTTCCTGGGTTTTTCCTCGCTAGTGAAAAGAAATGCAGATTTCTTGTGAAAAAAATAGGTAGGCCAAGTGGTAATTTAGGGTCTTTTTAGCAATTTAAAAGTCAAACTTAAGGTTGTGTTTGATTCGAAGAAAAATGTTTTCTACCCAAAATATTTTCCTCGAAAATAAGTAATTTTCGTATTTATTTTCTGACGTTTGGTAAGCAAACGGATAGTATTATTCCAAAAATACATATATAATCTAAAGCAAACACTATGGAAGATAAGGTGCAGGTTGTGTAAGGGGTTGGTAATGACGTGTCGGATCAGATTGTTGGATATTTTCAAAAATTGGATAAATGTCTTTCCAAATGCCAAATGAAGAGATGAGTTGGCAATCTTGCATTGAAAATTCAAGACAAGTGTTATACACTTATCATGCACTAAGTCTCCCTTAAAGCCTATAAATAAGCATTCAAAATAGCCATCAATCATTAGCATCTTTTCCTTCGTCTTTTCGTTCCTCTTCAGCTTCTTTTTCTTTCCTCCTTAAACGTTTGTAATCTACTTTCTTTGTTTTCCTCTTTTAAATAGCTGGGTTTGTAATTTAATATTTTACTGGTTCCTGTATCCTCTAAAATAGAGGTATGCATGTTTAATCCTGGAGAGATATTTCACATTGCTGAAATAGTTTCTTAGGATAATGCCCAGCACGACTCAAGCCAATTCGTGTATCCGCTTACAAATAATATTGAAACAGTGTTATTATTGAAATTCTTACTCTCACTTCCTACAATTTAAGGAACTATGGCAAACAACACTGATGCTGAAAATACTACTGATACTACAAATATTGGCACTACCTCCGTTGTTCCAGCCCCAGTTGCGCTGCCATATGCCAGGCCATTTTCAGATGTGTCAAATATTAAAAATTTCAAGCGTTGGCAAGAACGTATTTTCTCACTGCTTGATGTCCATGGTGTTGCACATGCACTGCTGCATCTACAACCTAGTGCAGATGCTGATAATAAAATAGTGAAATCATGGCAACATGCCAACAAGGTATGTCACCATACCATATTGCAAACTATTTCTAATGAACAGTTTGACGTGTATTGCGGTTATAAGGACGAAAAATCTATCTGGGAAACCTTAATTAAAAAATTCACCGCTGAAGATGCTACAAAACAAAAATTTGTAGTAGAAAAATTTTATCAGTGGCAGACGAGAGATAATAAAGATGATGCTTTTAATGCTTTTATTTCTTATAAAACTGAGGTTGAAAATCAACTTAGCAGAAAAATCAAGAGAATTAGATCTAATAGAGGTGGAGAATATTTATCTTTGAATGTTTTTTTGTGAAAAAGAAGGAATAATTCTTGAAGTAACCCCGCCTTATTCACCTGAGTCAAATGGAGTAGCTGAAAGAAAAAATAGAACATTGAAAGAGATGATAAACTCTATGTTAGTTAGTTCTAATATTTTCGATAATTTGTGAGGTGAAACTATTTTATCTGTATGTCACTTACAAAATAGAATACTACATAGAAGAACTGGCAAAACTCAGTATGAATTGTGGAAGAGTTATAAACCTAACTTGAAATATTTAAACGTGTGGGGGTGCCTTGCTAAATTCCTTTTTCCTGAACCTAAAAAGAGAAAATTAAGTTCTAAAATTGTTGATTGCATACTTAATGGATATGCTGAACATAGTGATGCATATAGATTTCTTGTTTTAAAAAGTGATGTGCTTGATTGCAATACTATAATTGAGACAAAGAATGTTAAGTTTTTTGAATATATTTATCCACCGTGTGATAAAATTTCTCATACACCTGTTGAAACAAATAATAAAATTACCTCTAATGAGGAACTGAGAAGGAGCAAAAGGCCTAGGAAAGAATATTTTTCTTATGGAAATGATTTTCAAACTTTTCTTGTCGATAATGAACCATCAAATTATTTTGAAGCTATAATTTCTTCAGAAGCTAATTATTGGAAAGAGGCAATAAAAGTTGAAATCGATTCTATTTTAAAAAATAAAATATGGACTTTAACAGAATTTACCTCCTGGTGCAAATCCTATTGGTTGTAAATGGATTTTCAAAAAGAATTTTAATTCTGATGGATCTTTAGATAAATATAAAGCTCGGTTAGTAGCAAAAGAATTTTCTCAAAAATAAAATATAGATTATTTTGATACATTTGCACCAGTGACAAGAATTTCTTCTATTCGAGTTTTAATTGCCTTACCTTCTATCCATAAGTTTTTTATCCATCAAATGGATTCAAAACAACTTTTTTAAATGGTGATTTAGAAGAAGAAATTTATATGGTTCAACCTGAAGGCTGTGCCATTCCTGGACAAGAAAATAAAGTTTGTAAATTAATTAAATCTCTTTATAGCCTTAAACAAGCTCATAAGCAGTGGTATGAGAAATTTGAACAAGTCTTACTGAGAGACGATTTTTCTTCAGTGGAGGTGGATAAATATGGTTATACTAAAGTGGTAGACAATGAATATGTGATAATATTTTTATATGTTGATGACATGCTTATTTTTTGTACAAGTTTAAATATTGTGCAAAGTGCTAAATTAAATTTGTCTGCTAATTTTGATATGAAAGATCTGGGTGAAGTAAGTACAACATTGGAAGTTAAAGTTATAAGGAGTGAAGATGGAATAATGTTATCACAAGAAAATTATGTTGAGAGATTGCTTAAAAGTTTGAATATTTTAATGTCACATCTGTGAGCACTCCTTTTGATGCTAACTCTCAGTTGAAAAAGAATAATGGTGATCTAGCTGCTCAGTCTAAATATGCACAGATTATTGAGAGTCTGATGCATTTAATGAATTTTACAAGGTCTGATATAGCCTATGTTGATGCAAAATGGATCTCATATTCAGATGAGACAAAACCCACTAGTGGTTATGTATTCACCCTTGGCGGTGGTACAATATCGTGGAAATCAGCTAAACAGACGATCATTGCTAGATCGACTATGGAATCAGAGTTTCTAGCTCTGGAGTTAGTTGGTTCTGAGGCTGAGTGGCTAAGAAACTTCTTAATTAATATCCCTTTAATAAAGGATGTATTGCCTCCTGTCTATACATTGTGATTGCCAAGCGGCAATAGCTATATCATAGAATAAATATTATAATTGTAAAAGTAGACACATGAAATTGAGACATGATGTCATAAAACAGC
The DNA here is from genome assembly GCA_005239525.1 of Nicotiana knightiana. Taxonomy (NCBI): domain Eukaryota; kingdom Viridiplantae; phylum Streptophyta; class Magnoliopsida; order Solanales; family Solanaceae; genus Nicotiana; species Nicotiana knightiana. Next base: position 133,596 of record ML372486.1, read on the forward strand.
TGCTAAGAGATGAAATAATTTCCATTGATTATGTGAAGTCAGACGTTAATTTGGTTGATCCTCTAACTAAACCTGTGGGAAGAAAATTAAGTCTTCAAACCTCAAAAGAGATGGGGTTAAGGCCGCCATGTTGTCAATAGAGATGGTAACCTAACCTATGTGATTGGAGATCCCATGAAGTAGGTTCATATGGGTAATAATAAGTCAATGTTGACATTGAAGCACTAAAAGAGAGTGCTTGATTGCTACTAACTGAGAGGATGAATTATAACTCTTAATGAAATTCATTTTCCTTATGGATGGTGTATTTAAAAGTAGTATACACTTGATGAATTCACCTATATGAGAGTGGAGTGGGGCCGCTCCTATGAGATTTTGACTTAGTCTCTAGAGCACTCATGAATAACCAGGCACGCACATGGCCTAGTAGCGCAAAACCGCGTTGAATAGCAAAATTGTAATGGTCGAGATGTGATTGATAAAATCTCTCACTTACAATTGGTTCATAAAAATATTATATTTCACCAGTAATTATGTAAGTTAAGTTTTATTGGTATAAGTTTGGTTCATAATCCAAAAGATACCAAACATATTGCATTTGGACCATACAAATCCAGCAAATCTTACTCCTCTTCGTATGAATTTTTTTGAAAATATGTGGGAGAACTGTTGTGATATTTCCAAAAATTGGACAAACGTCCTTCCAAGTGGCAAATCAAGAGATGAGTTTGCAATCTTGCATGGGAAATTCAAGACAAGTATTATACACTTATCATGCACTAAGCCTCTCTTAAAGCCTATAAATAGGCATTCAAAATAACCATCAATCATCAGCATCTTTTCCTTTGCCTTTTCTTTCCTCTTCAGTTTCCTTTTCTTTCCTCCTTAAACTTTTGTAACCACTTTCTTTGTTCCCCTCTTTTACTGGGTTTGTAATTTAATATTTTGATGATTCTGGTATCCTTTAAAATAGAGGTAGACTTGTTTAATCCTGGAGAGACATTTCACACTGCTGAAATAGTTTCTTAGGACAGTGCCCGGTATAACTCAAGCCAATTCGTGTATCCGCTTACCAATAATATTGAAGCAGTGTTATTATTGAAATTCTTGCTCACTTCCTACACGGATGAGGTCAGGGAGTGTGCATGGGAGGCGGGGGATCGGGTGTGTGGCGAGGTAAGGGGATAGAAAAAAATTAGAGGCAGAGCCAGAATTTAAAGTTTATGGGCTATAAATTTACCACATAACCCATAGCTCTGCCATAGTTACTGAGTTTTTAATTAAATATTTATACATATTTAATAAAAATTTTTAATATAAATATAATATTTAAGTAAAAGTGACTAGGTTCGGCTGAACCTGCATAAAATATTTAAGTAAAAGCGATGCTAGCTCCTTAAATCTTGTTTTGGGCAGAGGGAAATAAACAAACTTATAAAAAAGTACTTTTTCAGTTGAGAAGAAGAAGATGCTGACTCCAACTCTAGTCTACCAAAGAAAAGTTGAAGTAACACGGTGGATTCTTAATTGGATAGAATTTTGAGTATGAAATCGTCTTTATTAAGAAATATTTTTTTCTTTATTGTGGAATTTCCAATGCAAATCCGAATATACCAGACTCAAATATTAGTATCTAACATCGAATGAAAAATAAAAAAAAGTTTTAGTTTCTTCATGTGGCAAATAGGAGGGGAAATGAAAAGAAAAAAATATGATATTGGAAAATTTGGTTAGTGCAATAGCAAAAATTCCTAGGCTAAGTGTTCAGTGATTAAGGGTGTGTTTTATTTAAAGGAAAATTGTCACGACCTAAAATTCATAAGGTCGTGATGGCGTCGGACACCAGTGTCGGGCAAACCAAATCATTAATTAATTGAATAGCTTTCCGGTTTTAATATTTATGAAAATATTTCCTTTCACTTTATTACATATTAACCAAATAAAAATATGTTAGTTAAAAACAATGGTTTGAATACTACACTTTAACAAATATAACCCAACACATCCCAGAACTCGGTGTCACAAGTACATGAGTAATTTCTAAGAATTTATACAATCATCACAAAGCATGTCCGAAATACAAATTGGACAAGGAAATTTAAAATGAAAATAAGTACAATACGAGGGAGACTCTGTCAGCTGCGGATCGTCTCCGGATGATACAGCTCGCCCAAGTCTCTGAATCCTCCACATTACTATGAAAGTACCTGTGCAATAAAATGCACAGCAAGTGTAGCATGAGTACAAAAACAACGTGTACTCAGTAAGTCGCCCGCCTAATCTCAGAGAGGTAGTGACGAGAGGTCAAATTAAACACTTGCTAAAAGTCAATTTAGAATATTCGAGTGTGACACTAAGCATGAATATCCTAGGCAATTTATTAAAATCAGCAATAATTATTATCAACTCTTTTCACATTTAACACTTTAATCCTTCGTCATATTAATAACAATTAATCAACATAGGTGATTTAATCAAATAACAATTAATCGACGGGAAGGAACATCTACATCAAAAATCTTTTTTAATAACTTTAAATCTCTGTCATTTCAATTGACAACTTAATATTTCAAGCCAGTAATCAGGCAAAATCATAGCAACTACGCAGTAAATATCATGCGCATGCAATGCCGAGGGTCGAACGACACGGACCAAGAATAATAAACTGTGAACTGTGTATTGCCGAAGGGTCGAACAACTCGAACCATAGATGCATCTATCTGCCTCGCTCGCGAATCGATCATGCGACGCGGTTATACATACAAATAATAAGGCAAGCCTGGTCGTGAATCATACCTGCGACTCAGATGCTCATATGTACACATATCCACATAATAAATCCGTATTTTTTTTATCAAGAAAGCAGTTTTTCTCAGGGAAGTGGTAAAATTCTTCTTAAAGGAACATGTAATATAGTTTTTAAATCTTTATTTTGAAACTCATTTGTCAAGTTTAATGATATTCCATAATACAACCCTACCAGGTACACAATTATCCATAGAGGAATCAATTCTCTTTCTAGATGATTTGGAAAAATGGAGTCTAGTCTTCTTTAGAAATTCAATTACGATTTCGATTATATTAGCAGTTAAATATTACAGGCAGGATTACAGGTACAACACGTAAGACATGCTAGTGGGTCCTAGACTACCCGGACATGGCATAATAGTAGCTACGCACGGACTTCCGTCACCTCGTGGGTACGTAGCCCCCGAAGATAGTAGCATATACTTAATTAATTCACCTAGGGGGACAATTCCCCCTCACAAAGTTAGAAAGGAGACTTACCTCGCTCCGAGATTCCATAACCGGCCTCCAAGCCCTTCTGATGACTCCAAACGGACGCACAACTCCCCAAAACTATCCAAACAACGACAACCCAATGAAAATATACTCTAACAAATTCCAAATTATATAATTTCCCAGTCCCGCTTAGTGAAATGACCAAAATGCCCTCGGACCCACGTGCCCGGAATCCGAAATTTCTCAAAGATGTATTCTATACATAGCCTTACTAACTCAAATATACAATTTACTCAAATATTCATGCTCAATTCACGGCTAAAATTCCAAATTTCCATTTTCTAGGTTTCTTCAATATTTCTCAAATTCCTACCAATTTCCATGTCTAATCCATGCATATAATGTTGTATTTAACTTTAAAACGGGAGAAATTTACTTACCTTGACAATGCATGAAGGAATACTCTCTTTGAAGCCTCCCAAAATCGCCTAAGCCCAAGAAGAAATGAAGAAAATGAACCAAGAATTCTTGTTTTAAAACATTCTGCCCAGACCGATTTCCGCACCTGCGGCCCCTTATCGCACCTGCGCTTCCGCAGGTACGCCCAAATCTCCCCACCTGCAGCCTCCTTGGCTCCAGCCCAATTTCGCACCTGCGGCGCCCTTAGCCACACCTGCGGCCAAAGCCTCGCAGGTGCAGTCACACCAGATGACAACAACCTTCAACTTTCTTCAACTTCAAATATTGATCTGTTAACCACCCGGAATCCACCTGAGGCCCCGAACAATTATACCAACCTGTTCCAAAACATAATGCGGACTTGCTCGAGGCCTCAAATCACATCAAACAACATCGAAATCACGAATCGCACTCAAATCCCAACTTTATGAACTTAGAAATTTCCAACTTCTACATCTGATGCCGAAACCTATCAAATCACGTCCGATTGACCACAAATTTTACGCACAAGTCATATTAAACATTACGGACATGTTCTAATTTCCGGAAACGCATTCCGACCTCGATATCAAAATTTCCACTTCCGGTCGGATTTCTTAAAAACCTTCAAATTTCTATCTTTAGCCAAATGACTTCAAAATGACCTACGGACATCCAAATTCACTTCCGATCACGCTCCCAACTCCATAATCACCACACGAAACTATTCCCAGACTCGGAATCCCAAACGGACATCAATAACTCTGAAATTCACTTCAAAAAAATCTATGAAATTTTTCTAAAATGCTAACTTCCACAATATGCACCGAAATGCTCCCGGGATATCCAAACCCCGATCCGGACATACACCCAAGTCCTAAATCATCATACGAACCTGCAGGAACCTTCAAATCCTAATTCGGAGGTCGTTTACCCAAAATTTCAATCTTAGTTGATCCTTCCAACTTAAGGCTTCTGAAATGAGAATTTTCTCTCCAAATGACCTCTAAACTTCCTGAAATTCAATTCCGACCACGCCCTCGGGTCATAATACCTGAAACGAAGCTGCTCACGGCCTCAAACACTGAACGACGCGCTAGAGCTCAAAACGACCGGTCGGGTCGTTACATTCTCCCCCACTTAAATCGACGTTCGCCCTCGAACGTGCTAAGAACTGCTCTGGAGTTCTCTGAAATCACTGTTTAACACCTCGAGCAGCTGCCCGTTCTACCACCACCCAGTTGAGCACATTAGCTTGATGAAATCTTAAGATCTCTCCTTTTATCCATATAATAAGCTTAGAACCTAGTTCCAACACTTGAAATTCCTTGCCAAGCCCACTTCCAACACATAAACACCGTATCAACCACCACACAATATACCAGAACATGACTGCATACTTTTGCTGAATCAGCACCATGCACCACATAACTCATCATGTGACCACAATGACACTCCCTGAACCTTAATAGCCAAAATTCCATGAATCTGATGCTCCCAATGCACCTCATGATATATATACATACATCCTGCTATAATGCTGACGATACCACCACAACGGAGGAGATGTGCAAAAATTCATACCCAACTGCAGAGTTAACAAATCCTTGAATACTTCATCTTGACTAGAATCATCACTTCATTATGAACCTGAACAATGGTATTTGTTCTTTAATATACACTTCACATAACCTTATCGTACTGATACCTGATCCAATAATCCCGTCTCACCCAGTATGAACTGCTCAGACAACAAATCACCCCAATATGACCGACAGCCTCACATGATACCACATCGCACCAATAGGCCATAACTCGAACATGATAATAAGAAACGACTCAGGAAGGGACTATTCAACTCACGCAACTAATATGAACTTTTACCAGAAAATAGGAAGTAAAACACAAGAAAATAATTATAGGAACCTTACTCAACATCACACTGTTGCGACGTGCAACTCGATCCGAATAACATACCCGTGGTGACGTGCAACCCGATCCACACATAAATTTACATAAGAAAATATATATACAGAGCTGGTTTGCTCACTATTACAACTTACTAAATATCGATCATAGGCATGCTAAGTGCATAATTCCATCCTGGGGAGACTGATAAAGCCATAGGCTACATAACTCAAACACAACTGAGGTGCGATATTTATATATATATATATACACACTCTGGATCTCAAGAGCTATCCTGCTCACATAACATCCCACTACACGGGACCTCAACATATAGGAAATTATCAAGCCGTTTCACAATTCACACGGCACAATCATAATAACACATGAATTTGACGGAGACGGAACAACATCCGCTATTCTAATACCTTTCCATGAAAAGTGCTCTACTGAAATAAACATGCATGGCTCATACGGAGCCCATAATCATATTTAAATCCATCCACAAGCATCGAGTCTACCTTGCTCACACCAACAAAGCTAATAGCTTTTACCTAGGTCCATATTAACCTACTTTCTCTTACAATATGCAAGAACAACCATCATAGCCGGGACAAACACCCCACAATTCACAACCAAATTAACTGAACGCCTACCATGCATAAATTCTCAATTAAGCAATATTGCACTTCTTTATACTCAGTCCAAATCTTAATCCATCAAGTGATTACATGTCACACTTTATACAATATTTTTTGCGGTCACTCTTCCACGACCTTCCACACAAGGTAGCAAGTCTGCACATCCACCACTGGCCATACTACGCTGTAAGATAAATCAAGAACCCATAACCAGGGTACAAAGCCTCTTTCACCGAATATCAATCTCAGGTGACACTGATGATAACACCAGCTTACTTTGAACTTTCAAACCACTTCTTCTTGCTCTTCCGAGCTCATGACATCCTTATCATCACCGAACCGCAATCTCGATTCTTACTCCCAGTTACTGACTGCTTACCGCCCCTAACATGCCAATATGAGGTAGCAAAAGAATTTCTATCATAACTTCTGAACCACCAATAGGGTGAACACTTTATCATATAGAAACCTTTTTACTTAACTCGATTCAATAGAACCATGACAACACACGAGTGAATTCCCACAATCACCCAACATGCAAATCCTTAAGTAGTAGTCTATACCACCATAACCCTTCCGGGATCCGCCTACACCTGACAGGCTATAATACTTGAATGCTCCCACATGCAATCTATGACGACGGCCGACAAGACCCGCACACACTGGCACAAACCACATGCATAACTTAATCACATCGAAAGAACTGATCACTGCCGAAAATGTGCCATTTCAACCATGGCTAATCAATCTATCTTCTTTTAATCATCTTCAATTGCTTCAAGAATAATAGAAACTTCCTTCCACTCATAGCAGACTCAACCCTCACTCATCCCGAGTGACCTTGATTCACGAGACTATGCTGCCTAAATCCCGCAATCCGTCTCATACCCTCTTGAAAATCTTTCTACAATCCGGAGTTTATTTCTCTCACTCCTTCAATACTATCCTGCATGCTGAAACATATCATAGAACATTCCAACCATCCTCTTTTTTCTTAGAAATTACTCTGCAAAAGCTCGATTCTCGATCATACTGCTGCCTGAAACCCTTAAACGCTGCATTCTTAACTTTTGAACTCACTAGGACCGCTATTGAGAGTCGCCCACTCTGACTGGCCCCGAATGCAATCAACTCCAAGGCTCTTCTAGCACATGAACACACCTTTCAAGGAACCACGCGACCGAGTCACTATCCTGACAACTCACCTATGCCTTAAGCATAAATTATGAATCTTCCAAAGCCTAATACTGATCCGACAAGGCAACTCTTTCACACATTCCTCAAATTCCACGCACAATCTCCATTTTACTCCTTTCCCTTAGCTGAAATAACTTGACAACACGCCGACAATCCGCGACCCTATGAGAAGACAACCCTACAACCCAACTGCAGATGGTGGGACTCCCCCACTTAGCCCGAAGCTACTCCTTGCACCACTCTAGACCCTGTCGAGATCCCTTCTCCTTTGGTAACACGATATTGCTCAACCAATCCGTCCAATTCTTCTAAATTCTCTTGCTAGCACTCCCTAAATACTCAAATTCCCTAGCATCATTCACACATTCTGTCTCCTTACCGAATAGACACTACCTCATAGAGACCTGCCAACCATGCCACCGCTAACCATTTCACAGGAGATAACCCACCTGTGAAAATCACCCGCGGACACCTTCCAACGACGCTGAAATGCAAGATCTCTGCGACTTCAATACCCCATCTTGGTCCTTGCTTCATTTACCAACTTTAGTAGTCTTTCCGTTGCTCATGGACATCCATTAAATGCGCGACAATATATTCAAATTCCAAGCTATGCTACCGCTCCCCCACTTTGCGACTGGTCGACTTCCGCTTCTAACACCTGGCCTCCTAGAAATGGAACCATCGCCTAGCCTCACTTCAGGATCATTCTCTGCAGCTCTCAAACCAGCAGATCACCACGACTTCAAGATCTCCGAAGATCATCTTTCTCTAGCTGCCTTCATTATCAACACTTATCTGGTACTGAACCGCCGCACCTCACGGCCTCTGCCAACCGCATTCTTCAATACTCCTCCTCAATACTCCGACCCCAGGCAACCGAAAACCCATAGCACCGACACACTTAACACATTCCATTCGATCAATGACGATGACTTCACGTCACAGGTGCATATCGCACCTCACTTGAAGACACCAAGTTTTACTACTTATCAACCCCAACCGGACCATTCATAATCCAAATGCCTTTCCTCCGCCGGAAATAAAATACCGAAATCTCGAAATCGCACTCTGAGAATACCTCCCTTCAACCATTTATCACTACCTGAGCATAGCCTTAACGCTCTCAGAAACGCAGCTACTGAGTTGAAACAACACATTATTCTCTTGCAGGGCCATAACAGTAGCCCCAACCAATTATACATGGAAACATCTCGAATTACATCCGTAGCACCATTCAATTCCTCAATTCCTGATTCATAGCAAGCGCTTTGCGACGCATAAGATTGAGTAGGAATGAACATAGGCATTAGCCTCAAAGGAATCAAATCGCACGATGAGGAATCAAGAAGGGAAGTACTCCTAACAGCCCTGTAGCCTCTCGAAGATTAGTACAGACATCTCCGTACCGATCCGCAAGACTCTACTAGACTTGCTCATGACTCGTGAGACCTAAGGAAACTTAGCGCTCTGATACCATGTTGTCACGACCCAAAATCCATAAGGTCGTGATGGCGCCAGACATCAATGTCAGGTAAGCCAAATCATTAATTAATTGAAATAACTTTCCCGTTTTGACATTTATGAAAATATTTCCTTTCACTTTATTACATATTAACCAAATAAAAATCTGTTAGTTAAAAATAATGGTTTGAATACTACACTTAAACAAATATAACCCAACACATCCCAGAACCCGGTGTCACAAGTACCTGAGCAATTTCTAAGAATTATACAAACATCACAAAGCCTGTCCGAAATACAAATTGGACAAGGAAATTTAAAATGAAAATAAGTACAATACGAGGGAGACTCTGTCAGCTGCAGATCGCCTCCAGATGATATAGCTAGCCCAAGTCTCTGAATCCTCCATATTGCTATGAAAGTAGCTGTGCAATAAAATGCACAACAAGTGTAGCATGAGTACAAAAATAACGTGTACTCAGTAAGTCGCGCGCCTAACCTCAGAGAGGTAGTGACGACATGTCAAATTAGACACTTGCTAAAAGTGAATTTAGAATATTCGAGTGTGACACTAAGCATGAATATCCTAGGCAATTTAATTAAAATCAGGAATAACTATTATCAACTCTTTCCACATTTAATACTTTAATCCTTCGTCATATTAATAACAACTAATCAACATGGGTGATTTAATCAAATAACAATTACTCGACGGGAAGGAACATCTTCTTCCAAAATCTTTTTTAATAACTTTAAATCTCTGTCATTTCAATTGACAACGTAATATTTCAGGCCAGTAATCAGGAAATATCATAGAAACTACGCAGTAAATATAATGCACAAGCAATGCCGAAGGTCGAACGGCGCGGACCAACAATAATAAAATGTGCACTGCCGAATGGTCGAACGGATCGAACCATAGATGCATCTATCTTCCCCGCTCGCGAATCGATCATGCGACGCGGTTATACATACAAATAATAAGGCAAGGCTGCTTGCGAATCATACCTGCGACTCAGGTGCTCATATGTACACATATCCACATAATAAATCCGTATTTTTATCAAGAAAGCAGTTTTTCTCAGGAAAGTGGTAAAATTCTTCTTAAAGGAACATGTAATATAGTTTTTAAATCTTTGTTTTGAAACTCATTTGTCAAGTTTAATGATATTCCGTAATACAACCCTACCAGGTACACAATTATCCATAGAGGAATCAATTCTCTTTCTAGATGATTAGAAAAAATGGACTCTAGTCTTCTTTAGAAATTCAATTACGATTTCGATTATATTAGCAGTTAAATATTACAGGCAAGATTACAGGTACAACACGTAAGTCATGCTAGTGGGTCATAGACTACTCGGACATGGCATAATAGTAGCTACGCACGGACTCCTGTCACCTCGTGTGTGTGTATCCCCCGAAGATAATAGCATATACTTAATTAATTCACCTAGGGGGACAATTCCCCTTACAAAGTTAGAAATGAGACTTACCTCGGTCCGAGATTCCATAACCGGCCTCCAAGCCCTTCCAATGACTCCAAACGAATGCACAACGCCCCAAAACTATCCAAACAACGACAACCCAATGAAAATATACTCTAACAAATTCCAAATTATATAATTTCCCAACCCCGCTTAGTGAAATGACCAAAATTCCCTCGGGCCCACGTGTCCGGAATATGTAATTTCTCGAAGATATATTCTACCCATAGACTTACTAACTCAAATATACAATTTACTTAAATATTCATGCTCAATTCGTGGCTAAAAATCCAAATTTCCATTTTCTAGGTTTCTTCAATATTTCCCAAATTCCTACCAATTTCCATGCCTAATCCATGCATATAATATTGTATTTAAATTAAAAACGGGAGGAATTTACTTACCTTGACAATGCATGAAGGAATCCTCTCTTTTAAGCCTCCCAAAATCGCCTAAGCCCAAGAAGAAATGAAGAAAATGAACCAAGAATCCTTGTTTTAAAACATTCTGCCCAGGCCAATTTCCGCACATGCGGCCCGCTTATCGCACCTGCGCTTCCGCAGGTGCGCCCAAATCTCCCGCACCTGCAGCCTCCTTGGCTCCAGCCCAATTTCGCACCTGCGGCGCCCTTAGTCACACCTGCGGCCAAAGCCTCGCAGGTGCGGTCACACCAGATGACAACAACCTTCAGCTTTCTTAAACTTCAAATATTGATCCGTTAACACCCCGGAATCCACCCGAGGCCCCCGGGACCGCGTCCAATTATACCAACCTGTTCCAAAACATAATGCGGACTTGCTCGAATCCTCAAATAACATCAAACAACATTGAAACCACTAATCGCACTCAAATCCCAACTTTATGAACTTAGAAATTTCCAACTTCTACATCTGATGCCGAAACCTGTCAAATCACGTCCGATTGAAATCAAATTTTGCGCAGAAGTCATATTAAACATTATCGACCTGTTTCAACTTCCGGAATCGCATTCTGACGTCGATATCAAAATTACCACTTACGAACGGATTTCTCAAAAACCTTCAAATTTCTATCTTTAGCCAAATGACTTCAAAATGACCTACGGACATCCAAATTCACTTCCGATCGCGCTCCCAACTCCATAATCCCCACATGAAACTATTCCCAGACTCGGAATCCCAAACGGACATCAATAACTCTAAAATTCACTTCAAACCCAAATCTATGAAATTCTTCTAAAATGCTAACTTCCACAATATGCACCGAAACGCTCCCGGGTTATCCAAACCCCGATCCAGACATACGCCCAATCCTAAATCATCATACGAACCTGCAGAAACTTTCAAATTCTGATTCGGAGGTCGCTTACCCAAAATTCCAATCTTAGTTGATCCTTCCAACTTAAGGCTTCTAAAATGAGAATTTTCTCTCCAAATCAACTCTAAACTTCCTGAAATTCAATTCCGACCACGCCCTCGGGTCATAATACCTGAAACGAAGCTGCTCACGGCCTCAAACTACTGAACGATGCGCTAGAGCTCAAAACGACCGGTCGAGTTGTTACATTCTCCCCCACTTAAACCGACGTTCGCCCTCGAACGTGCTAAGAACTGCTCTGGAGTTATCTGAAATCACTGTTTAACACCTCGAGCACCTGCCCGTGATACCACCACCCAGTTGAGCACATTAGCTTGATCAAATCTTAAGATCTCTCCTTTTATCCATATAATAAGCTTAGAACCTAGTTCCAACACTTGAAATTCCTTGCCAAGCCCACTTCCAACACATAAACACCGTATCAACCACCACACGATATACCAGAACATGACTGCATACCTTTGCTGAATCAGCACCATGCACCACATAACTCATCATGTGACCACAATGACACTCCCTGAACCTTAATAGCCAAAATTCCACGAATCTAATGCTCCCAATGCACCTCATGATATATACACATACATCCTGCTATAATGCTGACGATACCACCACAATGGAGGAGATGTGCAGAATTTCATACCCAACTGCAGAGTTAACAAATCCTTGAATACCTCATCTTGACTAGAATCATCACTTCATTATGAACCTGAACAATGGTATCTGTTCTTTAATATACACTTCACATAACCTTATCGCACTAATCCCTGATCAAATAATCCCGTCTCACCCAGTATGAACTGCTCAGACAACAAATCACCCCAACATGACCGACAACCTCACATGATACCACATCGCGCCAATAGGCCATAACTCGAACGTGATAATAAGAAACGACTCAGGAAGGGACTATTTAACTCACGCAACTAATACGAACTCTTACTAGAAAATAGGAAGTAAAACACAAGAAAATAAATATAGGAACCTTACTCAACATCACACTGTTGCGGCGTGGAACTCGATCCGAATAACATACCCGTGGTGACGTGCCACCCGATCCACACATAAATTTACATAAGAAGATATATATACGGAGCTGATTTGCTCACTATTACAAATGACTGAATATCGGTCATAAGCATGCTAAGTGCATAATTCCATCCTGGGGAGACTGATAAAGCCGTAGGCTACATAACTCAAACACAACTGAGGTGCGATATATATATATATACACTATGGATCTCAAGAGCTATCCTGCTCACATAACATCCCCACTACGCTGGACCTCAACACATAGGAAATTATCAAGCCGTTTCACAACTCACACGGCACAATCATAATAACACATGAATTTGATGGAGACGGAACAACATCCGCTGTTCTAATACCTTTCCATGAAAAGCGCTCTACTTAAATGAACATGCCTGGCTCATACGTAGCCCATAATCATATTTAAATCCATCCACAAGCATCGAGTTTACCTTGCTCGCACCAACTAAGATAATAGCTTTTACCTAGGTCCATATTAACCCACTTTCTCTTACAATACGCAAGAACAACCATCATAGCCGGGACAAATAGCCCACAATTTACAACCAAATGAACTGAACGCCTTCCAGGTATAAATTCTCAATTAAGCAATATTGCACTTATTTATACTCAGTCCAAATCTTCAATCCATCAAGTGACTACATGTCACACTTTATACAATCTTTTCGCGGTCACGCTTCCATGACCTTCCACACAAGGTATCAATTCTGCACATCCACCACTGGCTATACTACGCTGTAAGACAAATCAAGAACCCATAACCAGGGTACAAAGCCTCTTCCACCGAATATCAATCTCAAGTGACACTGATGATAACACCAGCTTACTTTGAACTTTCAAACCACTTATTCTTGCTCTTCCGAGCTCATGAAATCCTTATCATCACCGAAACCACAATCTCGATTCTTACTCTCAGTTATAGACTGCTTACCGCCCCTAACATGCCAATATGAGGTAGCGCAAGAATTTCCATCATAACTTCTGAAACACCAATAGGGTGAACACTTCATCATATAGAAACCTTTTTACTTAACTCGATTCAAGAGAACCATCACAACACACGAGTGAATTCCCACAATCACCCAACATGCAAATCCTTAAGTAGTAGTCTATACCACCATAACCCTTCCGGGATCCGCCTACACCTGACAAGCTATAATACTTGAATGCTCCCACATGCAATCCATTATGACGGCCGACAAGCCCCGCACACACTGGCACAAACCACATGCATAACTTAATCACATCGAAGGAACTGATCACTGCCGAAAATGTGCCATTTCAACCATGGCTAATCAATCTATATTCATTTAATCATCTTGAATTGCTTCCGGAATAATAGAAACTTCCTTCCACTCATAGCAGACTCAACCCTCACTCATCCCTTGTGACCTTGATTCACGAGACTATGCTGCCTAAATCCCTCAATCCGTCACATACCCTCCTGAAAATCTTTCTACAATCCGGAGTATATTTCTTTCACTCCTCCAATACTATCCTGCATGCTGAAACATATCATAGAACATTCCAGCCATCCTCCTTTTTCTTAGAAATTACTCTGCAAAAGCTCGATTCTCGATCATACTACTGCCTGAAACCCTTAAACGCCGCATTCTTAACTTTTGAACTCACTAGGACCGCTATTGAGAGTCACCCACTCTGACTGGCCCCAAATGATATCAACTCCAAGGCTCTTCTAGCACATGAACACCCCTTTCAAGGAACCACTCGACCGAGTCACTATCCTGACAACTCACCCATGCCTTAAGCATAAATTCTGAATCTTCCAAAGCCTAACCCTGATCCGACAGGGCCAACTCTTTCACACATTCCTCAAATTCCACGCACAATCTCCATTTTACTCCTTTCCCTTAGCTGAAATAACTTGCCAACACGTCGACAATCCGTGACCCTATGAGAAGAAAACCCTACAACCCAACTGCAGATGGTGGGACTCCCCCACTTAGCCCGAAGCTACTCCTTGCATCACTCTAGACCCTGTCGAGATCCCTTCTCCTTTGATAAGACGATCTTGCTCAACCAATCCGTCCAATTCTTCCAAATTCTATTGCTAGCACTCCCTAAATACTCAAATTCCCTAGCATCATTCACATATTCTGCCTCCTTACCGAATAGCCATTAGAACCCCTCACAGAGACCTGTCAACCATACCACCGCTAACCAATTCACAGGAGATAACCCACCTGTGAAAATCACCCGCGAACACCTTCCAACGACGTTGAAATGCACGCTCTCTGCGACTTCAATACCCCATGTTAGGCCCTGCTTCATTTACCAACTTTACCAGTCCGTCCTCTCCTCATGGACATCCATTAAATGCGCGATAATATATTCAAATTCCATGCTATGCTGCCGCTCCCCCACTTTGCGATTGCTCGACTTCCGCTTCTAACACCTAGCCTCCTAGAAATGGAACCACCACCTAGCCTCACTTCAGGACCATTCTCTGTAGCTCTCAAACCAGCAGATCACCAAGACTTCAAGCTCTCCGAAGATCATCTTTCTCTAGCTGCCTTTATTATGAATACTTATCCGGTACTGAACCGCCTCACCTCACACCCTCCGTCAACCGCATTCTTCAATACTCCTCCTCAATACTTCGACCCCACGCAACCAAAAACCCATATCACAGACACACTTAACACATTCCATTCGATCAATGATGAGGACTTCACTTCACAGGTGTATATCCCACCTCACTTGAAGATACCAAGTTTTACTACTTATCAACCCCAACCGGACCATTCATAATCCAAATGCCTTTCCTCCGTCGGAACTAAAATACCGAAATCTCAAAATCAAACTCTGAGAAGACCTCCCTTCAAACCATTCATCACTACCTGAGCATAGCCTTAATGCTCTCAGAAAGACTCTAGTAGACTTGCTCATGACTCGTGAGATCTAAGGGAACCTAGCGCACTGATACCATGTTGTCACAACCCAAAATCCATAAGGTCCTGATGGCGCCAGACATCAATGTCAGGAAAGCCAAATCATTAATTAATTGAAATAATTTTCCGGTTTTAACATTTATAAAAACATTTCCTTTCACTTTATTACATATTAACCAAATAAAAATCTGTTAGTTAAAAACAATGGTTTGAATACTACACTTTAACAAATATAACCCAACACATCCCAGAACCCGGTGTCACAAGTACATGAGCAATTTCTAAGAATTTATACAATCATCACAAAGCCTGTCCGAAATACAAATTGGACAAGGAAATTTAAAATGAAAATAAGAACAATACGAGGGAGACTCTGTCAGCTGCGGATTGCCTCCGGATGATACAGCTCGTCCAAGTTTCCAAATCCTCCACATTGCTATGAAAGTACCTGTGCAATAAAATGCACAACAAGTGTAGCATGAGTACAAAAATAATGTGTACTCAATAAGTCGCCGCCTAACCTTAGAGAGGTAGTGACGAGAGTTCAAATTAGACACTTGCTAAAAGTCAATTTAGAATATTCGAGTGTGACATTAAGCATGAATATCCTAGGCAATTTATTAAAATCAGGAATAATTATTATCAACTCTTTCCACATTTAACACTTTAATCCTTCGTCATATTAATAACAATTAATCAAAATAGGTGATTTAATCAAATAACAATTAATCGACGGGAAGGAACATCTTCTTCCAAAATCTTTTTTAATAACTTCAAATCTCTGTCATTTCAATTGACAACTTAATATTTCAGACCAGTAATCAGGAAAAATCATAGCAACTACGCAGTAAATATCATGCGCAGGCAATGCCGAGGGTCGAACGGCACAGACCAACAATAATAAATTGTGCACTGCCGAAGGGTCGAACGACTCGAACCATAGATGTATCTATCTGCCCCGATCGCGAATCGATCATGTGACGAGGTTATACATACAAATAATAACCCAAGCCTGCTCGCAAATCATACCTGTGACTCAGGTGCTCATATTTACACATATCCACATAATAAATTCGTATTTTTATCAAGAAAGCAGTTTTTCTCAGGAAAGTGGTAACATTCTTCTTAAAGGAACATGTAATATAGTTTTCTTTGTTTTGAAACTCATTTGTCAAGTTTAATGATATTCCATAATACAACCCTACCAGGTACACAATTATCTACAGAGGAATCAATTCTCTTTCTAGATAATTAGGAAAAATGGACTCTATTATTCTTTAGAAATTCAATTACGATTTCGATTATATTAGCAGTTAAATATTACAGGCAGTATTACAGGTACAACACGTAAGGCATGCTAGTGGGTCCTAGACTACTCAGACATGGCATAATAGTAGCTACGCACAGACTCCCATCACCTCGTGCATACGTAGCGCCCGAAGATAATAGTATATACTTGATTAATTCACCTAGGGGGACAAATCCCCCTCACAAAGTTAGAAAGAAGACTTACCTCGCTCCTTGATTCCATAACTGGCCTCCAAGCCCTTCTGATGACTCCAAACGGATACACAACGCCCCAAAACTATCCAAACAATGACAATCCAATGAAAATATACTCTAATATTTGTAACAAATTCCAAATTATATAATTTTCCAATCCCGCTTAGTGAAATGACCAAAATGACCTCGGGCCCACGTGCCCGGAATCCGAAATTTCTCGAAGATATATTCTACCCATAGCCTTACTAACTCAAATATACAATTTACTCAAATATTCATGCTCAATTCGTGGCTAAAAATTCAAATTTCCATTTTCCAGGTTTCTTCAATATTTCCCAAATTCCTACCAATTTCCCTGTCTAATCCATGCATATAATCTTGTATTTAACTTAAAAAGGGGAGGAATTTACTTAAATTGACAATGCATGAAGGAATCCTCTCTTTGAAGCCTCCCAAAATAGCCTAAGCCCAAGAAGAAATGAAGAAAATGAACCAAGAATCCTTGTTTTAAAACATTCTGCCCAGGCCGATTTCCGCACCTGCGGCCCCCTTATCGCACCTGCGCTTCCACAGGTGCGCCCAAATCTCCCGCACCTGCGGCCTCCTTGGCTCCAGACCAATTTCGCACCTGCGGCCAAAGCCTCGCAGGTGCGGTCACACCAGATGACAACAACCTTCATCTTTCTTCAACTTCAAATATTGATCCGTTAACCACCCGGAATCCACCCGAGTCCCGCGGGACCACGTACGATTATACCAACCTGTTCGAAAACATAATGAGGACTTGCTCGAGGCCTCAAATCACATCAAACAACATCAAAACCACGAATCGAACTCAAATCCCAACTTTATGAACTTAGAAATTTCCAACTTCTACATCCGATGCCGAAACCTATCAAATCACGTCTGATTGACCTTAAATTTTGCCCACAAGTCATATTCAACATTACGGACCTGTTCCAACTTCCAGAATCATATTCCGACCTCGATATCAAGATTTTCACTTCCGGTCGGATTTCTCAAAAACCTTCAAATTTCTATCTTTAGCCAAATGACTTCAAAATGACCTTCGGACATCCAAATTCACTTTCGATCGCGCTCCCAACTCCAAAATCACCACACGAAGCTATTACCAAACTCGGAATCCCAAACGGACATCAATAACTCTGAAATTCACTTCAAGCCCAAATCTATGAAATTGTTCTAAAATGCTAACTTCCGCAATATGTACCGAAACGCTCCCGGGTTATTCAAACCCCGATCCGGACATACGCCCAAGTCCTAAATCATCATACGAACCTGCAGGAACCTTCAAATCCTGATTCGGAGGTTGTTTACCCAAAATTTCAATGTTAGTTGATCCTTCAAACTTAAGGTTTCTGAAATGAGAATTTTCTCTCCAAATGAACTCTAAACTTTCTGAAATTCAATTCCGACCACTCCCTCGGGTCATAATACTTGAAACGAAGCTGCTCACGGCCTCAAACGCTAAACGACGCGCTAGAGCTCAAAACGACCGGTCGAGTCGTTACAAAAATATTTTTCGAAAAATATTTTTTACTTTTCCCATGTTTGGTTGGCTTAAATGTTTTGGAAAATTTTTTGCTCATGAACTCATTTTCCGCCAATTGGGGGAAAATGTTTTCCGTATCAAGAGAAGGGACAACATTTTTCAAAAAATTTTCTCAACCTTCTCCACCCTATTCTCCATCGCCACCAACCCACCACTACCCCCTACCCCCCTACTTACCCCTCAACCCACCCCATCCTAAATAAAAATATTATTAATAGTACTTTCTTTTCATGTTATAGATAGTTTTTTTTTTCATTTTAATAAAAGTTTTTTTTCATGATATAAAAAGTATTTTTTTTATTTTAATCAAAAAAATACTTTATTTTCTTGTAGAAAAAGTATTTTTTTTCATTTCAATAAAAATATTTTTTCTTTTCATGATTAAAAAAAGTATTTTGTTTCATTTCAACAAAATGAGTATTTTCTTTTCATGATTTAGAAAAAAATATTTTCTTTTATTTCAATAAAATGAGTACTTTATTTTCATGTTGTAGAAAGAGTACTTTCTTTTCATGTTATAGATAGTTTTTTTTTTCATTTTAATAAAAGTTTTTTTTCATGATATAAAACGTATTTTTTTTATTTTAATCCAAAAAATACTTTATTTTCTTGTAGAAAAAGTATTTTTTTTCATTTCAATAAAAATATTTTTTCTTTTCATGATTTAGAAAAAAATATTTTCTTTTATTTCAATAAAATGAGTACTTTATTTTCATGTTGTAGAAAGAGTACTTTCTTTTTCAACCAAAAAAAGATTATTTTCTTTTTAGTTATGGAGCACAAATTTTAACGTTATTTTTGCATAAAAAAAGTAAAGCAACACATTAGTTCCTTTAGGTTTGTGTGAATTTTTAGGGACTTGGGAAAGGAGGAGGGGGAGGGTGTGAGGAGAGTAGCATAAAAAAATATTTTCTAAAAAAATACTTTCTACTCGCCAAACACTAGAAAATATTTTCCGAATTTTTTTTTAATTCACCAACCAAACAAGAAAAAATAAATAATAAAATCACTTATTTCTTATAAAAATATTTTCTAGGAAAACATTTTCCTTCGAACCAAACGCACCCTAAAATGCTTAATTTGGAATTATTGATGTGGTGAAAACCTTATTCGCTATAGTACAAACCTTATTCGCTAATCCTTTTAAGGAGCTTAGCAATCCAGATAATAAAATATGATTGGTCCAAGCAATTACATTTCATAATTTGAAGTGCATTTGGCTAATGGTTATAAATAAAAAGTATATGTATTTTAGATAAATTTCTGAAGTGTAATAGTTCATCTCCACCTTCACTATTCAGGTATTATAAATAAAAAGAAACTCAAATAGCTGTCCACCTAATTTTTTTAAACTAAAGATAGCCGCCAGATGTAAAATATATGTATTATTCATGTATAATATATGTATAAAATATGGATAATTAATGTATATTCTATATATACTGGCTAGAAAAAGTAGAACATTAAATCTGGCCGGCTATTTGTGTAACAATCCGGTAATTTAAATGCAATTTGTTTATTTATGGACTCAAAATAGTGCAGCTCATTTGTAAAAAAAATTTCCTTAAGAAAAGCCCTAATATATCTATGTTAATATCGAAAAATAAAATACGTAAAGAATAGGATACTTGGGAAAAGCAATGTGGAAAAAATACTTTTTCCATTCTCTTGATTTGATAGTCGCCACATAATTCTAACAAATTAAAAATATAAAATAATGAAAACAATCAAGATCACACTCAAAAATACTTGTTTGGTCATGATTAGTGTTGTATTGGTGGAAAAAGTCATGACACGTGTAATATTATTAAGTTGACGAGGCATGACGCGTGGAGAGTCGATATAACAACAAGTGACATTCTCAATTAATTGAACTAAGAATGCGCGGAAGGTACGGGAGAAATACTCATGACCTAGTATAAGAGAAAAGAACCGAGCCTGAAAGTTGTCAAAGGAAAAACAGAAACAGAATGAATGAAGATTGCAAATAAGGGAAGATCATGAACATAAGTAAATAAGGAAGGGAATTCGGGAGCAGTTATAAGGAATCTTTAGTCATAAATATGTCAGTTACGGTTATTTATGGTAATGAGCATCCAATACAATTAATTCCCTTAATTAGTCTAAATTAAGTATGAGAACCGTTACAATTGTATGCTCCTACATAAGGATGAGAATTCCATTTGTAAGGATAGGTGACAATTATTACCGAAATTCGTACTAAAATTCTTTGCTTACTCTCCAAATTTTCAGCCTTGATTTTGGGAAGTGTTTTTCAATTCATTCCTCATTTGTCTTTGATTATTTCCATCGTTTATTTTACTGTTTTCTTCTAGATATTGACTTTGACCAGAAAATCTATTTTTGGTAAAGCAAATTAGTTTCGTTACTGGGAATCTAATAATCTTTTCACTTTTCAAATTCTATTTTTTGACAACAACTATGTCAACTTCTAATGAAGATAACGAGTTGAAGCCACAAGGTGGAACTCCACCACTCCCTTCTTCAACGAGATCCACTCAGCAATCCCGTGAAGGTTCACTGAAAGGTCTACATCGCGCGTTGATGATCAATAAGGAGATGAACAAATTGTAGAGTAGGACGCTCTAAAGCAATTGATTGAAGAATACGTGAATAGTTCTCTACAAGATTTTGTAGAGGATTGCCCAACGCGCCACAAACTCCTCTACCCGTCAATACAGCAAACCTAGAAGACCCACGGTCAGGGATTGAAAACTCTGGAAGTGGAGGAATTCCAAACGAATCTCGTGATAGAGGGTCAGGTACACCAAATAATTCTAATCTACAAATTTTGGTACTAACTTTTCAGAAACAATTGAAGGAGAAAAACGTTCACATAGATCAAATACATGGTGTGCCATGTGATCTAAGGGGTGGATATTGACAAGTATTCATAACAACCTTGGAAGCCAAGTACAACGCCTTTGCGAATTCCTAAGAAGTTTAAAATACCGAATATTCCAAAATATGATGGAACGACTGACCCTCGAGATCACGTAACTGCATTCACAACTGGTGTGAAATTCAAGGATTTAACCAATCAAGAAATTGAATCGGTTTTGATTAAGAAATTTGGTGAAACACTCACGAAAGGAGCATTATCATGGTATTCTCTTTTACTTGAAAACTTTATTGTTTTTTTTGATAAGTTTGCAATTCATTTATAAAAGCACATTCGAGAGCTCATAAGGTTGAAATAAGGATGGAAGACATCTTTAAGGTAAATCATGGGAATACAGAATTGCTGAGGGAATTCGTAGATAGATTCTAGCGGGAGAGGATGATGTTACCTCGGGTACCTGATAACTGGGCAGCTATGGCATTCGCGAGTAATTTAAACAAGAAAAGTTCAGAAGCCATGAGAGACTGAAAGAGTGTTTGTGGAAATTCCCAGCAATAACTTGGAACGATGTGTACAACAGATACAACACGAAGTTGCGGATAGAAGCAGATACGGTCGCACATTCAAGAACCGATGAAAGAGAAGGATTGAGACATTCGAAATCAGAAAAAAGGACCAGAAAAAATAGGTATGAACTTTACATGGGACCTTCTGGGAGAGACCCACGATCTAAACAAGAAAACACACGATTCGACTCAAGATCGAGGCAAAAAGATACGAGTTCTTCATCTAGGTTCAGAAAGGAACATGATGCATGAGGCAACGATTCTGGTACACACACACAGGTAGGATATTACATCTTTAATATCAACACCTCCAAGTTAGTAGTTGTTTTAAGAGGAATGAGATATAAGGTGCGATGGCCTAAAGAATGAGATCAGCTCCAAGCAAAAGAAATTCAGATTCTGGTGTGAGTTTCACAACGATCATGGTCATAGAATAACAGATTGTAAACTACTGCAGGGAGAGGTCGAGTACTTGTTGAAGCAAGGTTATCTAACTGACCTATTCAGCGAGAAAGGAAGACACACTACTAAAAATGGCTCATTTTCGACCGAAATATTCTCACCGAAAAAAGTAGTTGGAAATTTCCAATAGAATCGGTCAGAAATGGAATAAAAATATATTTTTCAATTTTTATTAATGTTTACGGCAGATATTCTGTCTACATCCATTGCAAAGTTTGGCGGAAAATACCGCGAGGGCCATTGCGACCGATTCGGTTGGAAAAATTAAAAAAAAATAAAAATAAAAAAAGACTGCGACTGATTCGGTCGAAAAAATTATTAAAACGAAGTCTGACTTTGTTGGCCTCATTTGCGACCAATTCGGTCGAAAAAATTTAAAAAATTAAAAAGTTCCGACCGATTCGGTCGGAAAAATGAAAAAACAAAAAAATTAAAAAGTTGCGGCCCATTCGGTCGCAAAAATTTATTAAAATGAGGTCTGACTTCGTTGGCCTCATTTGCGACGAAATCAGTCGAATTTTTTTTATTTTTTCAAATTTCTGACCGATTCAGTCGGAAATAATTTTTAAAACCCCTCGACCCCTTTCTTTTTTCTTTATCTCTTTTCTTCCTTCTCTCTTTTCTTTCTATCCTCGCGGGAAACCCTCTCCCCCAGGCATCAAGGTGCTCGGACGATGACCCTCTTTCTTCGGCGACACCTCTCTCTCTCTCTCTCTCTCCCCTCTCGCGGTCAATTTTTCCATCTCCCTCGATTTTTCCTTCTTTGTTTCCATTTTTTGCTAAGCCTCATAGAGAAAAATATATTGTTTGTTAAAATAGGGGTTTGTAATTTTTATTTTTTCACAGTATCTTTGTTATCAAAACTCGAAAATCCACAAAGAATTAATAGTGGAACAAGTTTGGGATGATTTACTAAGAAAGAAGAGAGTAAATTAGTATGCACTTTTTTGATTTTTTTGTGCAACTAATTGTTATTCTTATTATGTTTTAATTACACTTTTCATATTACTTTGGTAGTTGAATCTAGGTTTTAGATTGTTGTCAAGACTTTGATTGAATCTAGGTTTGAGATTGTTGGTTGTTTTATTTGGCAGATGGTATAGTTAAAAATACAGCAGAATTCTGCTAATTTTCTTTCAGATCTAGAGCGGATTTTCTACTGAATCAGTCGCAAAAATTTCCCAGATTTGCGACTGATTCGATCACAAATTATGAATTTTTAATTTTCTAAATTTATTTATTCTCATATTTTATGACCGATTCAGTTGGAAATTTAAATTATGTATTTATTTTATTATTTAAATTTGCGACTGAATCATCCCGAAATTTACCGACCAATTCAATCGCAAATCTCTTAGTATTAAGCGTTCTTATTTTTCAATTTGCGATCAAATCCGTCGGAAATTTTTGACCGATTCAGTCGCAAATTATTTGCGACCATGTGTTTTCCGATCGACTTTTTTTGGTTGGTATTCCCTTGGAAAAGCTCGATTTTCGACCGATTTGACGATCGAAAATTTGCTATTTTCTAGTAGTGACAATCATATAAGAAGAACAGACAGGAACCCCTAAAACCTCCATCCCCCAAAAAGAACAGTTAATGTGATTACTAGGGGAGATGAGGTCGATGGTGTAACTTATACAACTACAAAAAAGACGTCAAAAGTCAAGGTTACTCGTGGGAAGCGAGTTCGCCAAGTCTTCGATGGAGATAGTATAACATTTGATGATGAATATGCAGACGGATTAATGATTACTCACAACAATGCATTGGTAATATCTTTACTTGTACCCGATACTAACATATAGCTAATTTTAATTGATCCAGGTAGTTCAGTTACATCATTTTACTAAGGGTGGTGAACAAACTGCAAGCTAACGACAAGGTGATACCAAAGACATGGTCCTTGACAGGGTTTGATAATTCAAGTGTTATCTCAAAAGGAGACACCACGTTTGCAGAAGGAGTTGTTAAGAATACGAAGCTCCAGGTGGTAGATGCGGACATGGGATATAGTATAATTCTAGGAAGACCACGGATCATGATATGGACTTCATCCTATCCACATTACATCAGGTTATCAAATTTCTTTCACAGTGGGGAATCCTTCAAATCCGTAGAGATCAGCAAACTTCAAGAAGTATCAACTCGATGGTGGTTTCGAGCAAGGTAATCAACGATGCAGACGCAAAATAACAACTACAGAACTCGGTTGAGGATATTGGTGCAAAAACCTTAACTGAAGGTGTCACGGCCCAAATCCAAATCTAGGTCGCGATGACGCCCAACGCCGATGTTAGGCCAGCCAACACAATTAGTCTAGTGATTTACATTTAATTTTTATAAAACTTTATTAACAATACTTGAGTTTTTGTCACAAACATGAGGAAATGACATATATCAAAGGCAAACTTAATTGCAATGATCAAGACATTAAATTTAGACAGTCACATTTCCAAAAGAATAGTCTACCAATGTGTGTTCCAGAAACTGGTCTCACAAGTATACATGCATATTGATGCGAGACTAAATTGCATAGTTTAACATGTGATATACCTTACATTTTATGCGCATTAATGATAAAATTACACTTGTTATGTGCTTAATGGAGTTTATTTCATGTGTAGGTGAAGTGGAGATGGAAAC